>JAODAL010030555.1:0-49767 GCA_025379985.1 Phyllomedusa bahiana
AAACGGGCATTGATTTTTCCACCCAAATCGAAACCATACACATCCCAGTCATACGTTGCACACCACTCACCCTGCTCTATTCTCTAACTGATTTGCTGGACCCAAAAATTTACAAGAAGTGCGAAAATGGCGCGATATTATAGATTTTCACAGTTTTTAACCAAATTTAAACACGGATCGAAAAAATCCGATAAACAAAAAACCCTCCAAATTTCAATTTTTTGTCGAAAAATCCCAACCTATAGGGCCCGTTTCACAGGGCTTTTTCCCGAGGTTTTTGTGCGCCTTATTGCGCGCAAAAAACCCCCGTGAAAAAGGGCGGGAGGGGGGCGGGGCCGGGACACGGCGGGGCCCGCTTCCCGCCCCATAGACAAAATTTTTACGGCGCCCGCGCCGTAAATAAGGCATGTCACTTTCTCCCCCCGCGCGGATTTCCCGAGCGGGGAGGGCGACGGAATCCACTTTTTAATTTTTTCATATTTTATATTTTCTCTAGAGAGCAGGGATTAAACCTAATTGCTCCCCGCGGTTTGGCCCGTACGAAGCGCAAATCCGGCGCGCAGTAGGGCGCCAAAACCGGCAAAATAACCCTGTGAACGGGGCCTAAGGACAATGGCTGAACTGGTGGACACTCCTTTTTTTGTCGGCCTATCAAACTGTGTGATTATGTAACTATATAACGCAGGACCTAAAATGCAAAAGTGCTATGCACTGCGCCACCATGCTGCACTATTTATACAGGCTTAATGGCACTATAAGGCCTCGTTCACACGGCTTATGTGGGCCGTACTCCCCCCGGGATTTGCGCTTCAGTACACCCAATCCGTCCCTGTCATTACGGTAATCCCTGCTCCATGAAACTGGGATTCCGTCCGCTCCTCCCCGTTTGGGCAATCCGCCGCGGGGGGAAAAGTGACTGCACATTTTTTAAACGGCGCTACCCCGTAAACAATGCTTGTCAAATTGGGGCCGGGCGGGCCCCTCCGCGCTCCGCCCCGCCCCGCCCCCCCTTATTCACGGCGGATTTGTGAGCTCAATACGGCTCACAAATCCATGGGGAATAACCGTGTAACACCCCTTTAGGCTATTACACGCAGTGACAAAAAACGACCAAAAACGAATCACTAAAAATGTTCATAAAACTGATTTTTCTGTCCACTGCCTGTCAAAGCAGCTGAAAAAAGTCCTTTTTTTTTTTGGCGTTTTTTTTTTTGGGGAGCTTTTTTTGAAGCGTTTTTTGAGCGTTTTTTGCTCTTTTTTTAATGTATGCACAAATTTAACCTTTGGGATGTAAACTACACCCACAGGCGGATTAGATGTTAAGTAGTCACTTCCTTTAGATCATTTTACCCATTGTAGCACATTGCCTTTTTGTGTGCTACAACTTTATTAAATTTTGCACCAGATTCTTGCACCAAAATCCACAAAAACCCAATTTATCTTTCCATACAGCAAATAACTTTATTACATAAAAACTGTAAAGAAAAGGATTTTACGCCAAAACCCCAAAAACGCATTATTGCCCAATTTCCTAAAAAAAAAATTTTTTAGTGTCAGAACAACACTTTTTTAGCGCCAAAATCGTAAAAAAAAAATATTTAAGTGCCAAAAAAAACTAAAAAAAAAGGGATTCTTGCGCCAAAATCCGTAAAAAAAACCATTTTTGCGTCAAAGCAAACACTTTATTAGCGCCAAAATTTTAAAAAAAATAATTTTATCCAAAAAAAACGAAAAAAAAAGTTCTTGGCCAAAATCCAAAAAAAAAAAACGTATTTTTGGCGTCAGAAGCGAGAATAACGTTATTAGCGCCAAAATCTGTAAAAAAAATTAAATTAAGTGCCAAAAAACGAAAAAAAAACGATTTTTTGCCCAAAACCAAAAAAAAATGTATTTTGGTGTCAGAAGAATAACGTTATTACCCAAATCTTAAAAAAAATATTTTAGGCCAAAAAACAAAAGAAAACGATTCTTGCGACAAAATCGTAAAAAAACGATTTTTGCGTCCAATAGATAACTTATTACGGAAAAAACTATAAAAAAAAATAATTTTAGTGCCAAAAAACTTAAAAAAACGGATTCTTCGCCAAAATCCATAAAAAAACCTTTTTTTGGCGTCAAAGCAATAACTTATTAGCGGCAAAACTGTAAAAAAATAATTTTAGTGCCAAAAAACGTAAAAAAAAACGATTCTTGCGCAAAACCCGTAAAAAAAAACTATTTTTGGCATCAAAAGCAAATAACGTTATTAGCGCCAAAATCTAAAAAAAAAAATTATTTTAGTGCCAAAAAACAAAAAAAAAAAAAAAGGGATTCTTCGCCAAAATCTGTAAAAAAACAAAATTTTTTTGGCCGTCAAAAAACAATAACTTTATTACGGCAAAATCTAAAAAAAAATATTTTGGGTGCCAAAAAACGAAAAAAAAAACTTCTTGCCCAAAATCCGTAAAAAAAAGTATTTTGCCGTCAGAAGCGAATAACGTTTTTAGCCCAAAATCGAAAAAAAAATTTTTTAGTGCCAAAAAAACAAAAAAAAACGGTTTCTTGCGGCAAAATCCGAAAAAAAAAAAAAAACGTATTTCTGCCGTCAGAACAGAATTTTATTACGCCAAAATATGTTTAAAAATTTTTTTAAACACAAAATCTGAAAAAAAAAAAAACTGTTTTCTGATGCCAAAATCTGTAAAAAACGTATTTTTAGCGAAAAAAAAATATGAATTTGCGCAAAAATCGAAAAACGACCAAAGCATGATCTTTTTATTACAAAAGGAAAAAGGCAAGGACACAGCAACCCTTTTATGCAATTTGATAAGGATTAAATTTTTGTACCACCCCTATAGGGGACTTGGGTCCCTTGGGTTTTTTCCCCCCATTAAAAAAGCGGAAAAAAAAACGCCGTAAAACCCCCAAAAAAAACGCCCAAAAGACTCCGCGCTTTACATAACCCTGTAGAAATTTTTTGCCCTGCTCGGCGTTTTTTAAAACATGTTGCAAAAACACCAGTAAAAAAAACGAGCAAAAAAAGAAGCTCTGTAGCAGCAGGGGGTTTTACATTAGAGTCTAGGGAATGATTACAGTTGTTTTTCCAGCGTTTTAAAAAACTAAAAACGCAAAAAAAAACGGACTTTTTTTTCCTTGCATGTAGACAACCTTACACACATCTGTCCTCTTTTCAAATTCGCACTGTATGGCACAATTTAATTGGGCACTGGTAAATTCTCTGGTATCAAAAATTTTTGGGCAATTCTTTTGGGATTTTTAATTTCTGCCACATTTCCTGGGATTTTATATTTAGGCACTGGATGGCATAATTTAGGTTCTGATACCTGTTAAAGTTAATTAAATTTAACAACGAAAAAATCTTCGGGGCGACTGATCAAACTATCTTAGTTGTTATCTTATTTATACCATATATATTATGCAGATTGTCCATGTTTTGTGCGTTTTTTTTTTTTTTCATATCTGCTGTGTTGGGGATCTTTCTGTGGTGTGACAGTAGTGCTGTGCTCAAGACAGTATAAGGCTCCAGCTAAGTTCACAAGGTATAACATTCACAGGGACTCTAACGATTATTCCGCATAAGAACTATTTCAAAAAAACCCTTTCCTTTTTTTCGGGGGAATATGTGGAATACACCGGGACAAATTTGTTGGCACCTGTGTGTTAAAGAAGTAAAAACTCACTAGGTCATTGAAAAAACTTGAAACTCAAATTATTTCCTATCTTTTCTAGGGTTTTTTTTTTTTTTGTCCAGGCCAATGTGAATTTTTTGGCTGAACCACAATTATAAATAAAAGATTTTCATTAATGGATTTTCAGGAAATTGAAGTTACTTTAATGAACATTGTGCGTTTTTCAAGGCTTCCGACAATTTTGTCCACGCATGTACATGTCACCTTTTGACCAGTTTGCCACACGTATTCCATGTAAAAAATCCGTCAAGTAGTCAGGACTCTGATTAGCCCAATTGAATGGTGCCAATCTGCACCCATGAAACCTTGGATACCTTGTTTTCTGCTCGGAAATACATGAGGGACAAGTATGAAAACTGTCTTGGTCTAAGACTTTCTTTGTTGCCCATAAAACCAATCAAGCTCCCCTTTCATTTCATATAGTGCCAAAAAAATGAAAAAAAAGCCTGATTGGTTTCTATGGGTGCAAAGACATCTTAACCCTTTGACATTTTTCAAACATGAGGGCCCATAGGGAACAACCCAAAAAATCCAAAAAGAAAAACAAAAACGCAGCTGCATCCCCCTTCACCCCTGTTTTTCAACTAGAACTGAAAAAAAATTTTTGTTCACTATATTATATATAGGCATTCCCTGGGCTACAAATGGGACTGTAGGTTTGTTCTTAAGTTGAATTTGCATGTAAGTCAAACATTATTTATTAAATGTAACTCCTGCAAAATTTTTTTTTTGTTTGTTTCGGTAGAGCGGAAAGGGGTTTTTACATTTGTTTTGTTGTCGTCCCCCAAATAAATAATTTCATTTCTTTTTCACCTCATTGCTGCTGTGGCATCTGGAATTTGCGTTCCACAGCACTATCTGCGTGGAGCAGGGGAACTGCAAGCGACAGCATGCCCCAAATCTCCGTTTGTAACAAGGGACAGATGTAAGTCAGAACGGTGTAGTCGAGGGTGCCTGTATGTATATATAAAAAAAAAAAATAAATAAAAAAAAAAAAAATATATATATATTATATATAAATAATATAATATATATGTATACACTCACCGGCCACTTTATTAGGTACACCTGTCCAACTGCTCGTTAACACTTAATTTCTAATCAGCAAATCACATGGCGGCAACTCAGTGCATTTAGGCATGTAGACAGGGTCAAGACAATCTCCTGCAGTTCAAACCGAGCATCAGTATGGGGAAGAAAGGTGATTTGAGTGCCTTTGAACGTGGCATTGTTGTTGGTGCCAGAAGGGCTTGTCTGAGTATTTCAGAAACTGCTGATCTCCTGGATTTTCACGCAAAAACCATCTCAAAGGGTTTTTCCAGAGAATGGTCCGAAAAAGAAAAAACATCCAGTGAGCGGCAGTCCTGTGGGCGGAAATGCTTGTTGATGCCAGAGGTCAAAGGAGAATGGGCAGACTGGTTCGAGCTGATAGAAAGGCAACAGTGACTCAAATAGCCACCCGTTACAACCAAGGTAGGCAGAAGAGCATCTCTGAACACACAGAAACGGCGAACTTTGAGGCAGATGGGCTACAGCAGCAGAAGACCACACCGGGTGCCACTCCTTTCAGCTAAGAACAGGAAACGGGAGGCTCCAATTTGCCCAAGCTCATCGAAATTGGACAGTAGAAGATTGGAAAAACGTTGCCTGGGTCTGATGAGTCTCGTTTTCTGCTGCGACATTCGGATGGTAGGGTCAGAATTTTGGGCGTCAACAACATGAAAGCATGGATCCATCCTGCCTTGTATCAACGGTTCAGGCTGCTGGTGGTGGTGTCATGGTGTGGGGAATATTTTCTTGGCACTCTTTGGGCCCCTTGGTACCAATTGAGCATCGTTGCAACGCCACAGCCTACCTGAGTATTGTTGCTGACCATGCCCATCCCTTTATGACCACAATGTACCCAACATCTGATGGCTACTTTCAGCAGGATAATGCGCCATGTCATAAAGCTGGAATCATCTCAGACTGGTTTCGTGAACATGACAATGAGTTCACTGTACTCAAATGGCCTCCACAGTCACCAGATCTCAATCCAGGGGGTCCAACCCGTTACTAGCATGGTGTACCTAATAAAGTGGCCGGTGAGTGTATATATATATAGTACAGACCAAAAGTTTGGACACACCTTCTTATTTCAAGAGTTTTCTGTATTTTCATGACTATAAAGATTGTAGATTCACACTGAAGGCATCAAAACTATTAATTAACACATGTGGAATGATATACTTAACAAAAAAGTGGGATTTCTTGCCTTATAAATGGGGTTGGGACCATCAGTTGTGTTGTTCAGAAGTCAGGTGAATACACAGCTCATAGTCCTACTGAATGGACTGTTAGAATTTCTATTATGGCAAGAAAAAAGCAGCTAAGTAAAGAAAAACGAGCGGCCATCATTACTTTAAGAAATGAAGGTCAGTCAGTCCGAAAAATTGGGGAAACTTTGAAAGTGTCCTCAAGTGCAGTGGCCAAAACCTCAAGCCTACAAAAAACGGGCTCAATGAGAAAGGAAGAAAGAGTATCTCTCTGCAGAGGGATAATTCATCCGATCACCACCTCAAAATTTGCGGTTAACAGCAGCTCAGTTTCTGCCCCAACACATCTCTACACAACTTTAAAGGAGATTGTGCACAGCCTTAAATGGTAAAATAGCGGGGAAAACCCAGCTAGACGGCAACAAGAAAAGAACTTTTTGGGCTAAAAAAACAAAGGAATGGACAGTAGACCATGGAAATCTTGCTTTGGTCTGATGATTTCAAATTGGATTTTTGGGTTCCCAGCCCCGTGTCTTTTGGGGCGCCCCCAAAAAAGGGTGAATAATGGACTCTACAGCCTGCTTCCCACCGTGAAGCGGGAGGAGGAGGTGTGGTTTTGGGGGGGGGGGGCTTCCTGGTGACTCTGTGGGATTTTTTTCAAAATTGAAGGAATACTAAACCCACATGGTTTACCACACACTTGCAGGGGCTGCTATTCCATCCGTTTGCTTTTATTTGGGACCATATTTATTTTTCAACAGGGCAATACCCCCAAACACACCCCCAACTGTGAAGGGCTATTTGACTAAATGGAGATGATGGATGCTACGCCCAAAGACCCGGCCTCCACATCCCAGACCTAACCCCAAACGAGATGGTTTGGGGGGCTGGACCGCAAAAGGAAGGCAAAAGGGCCAACAAGTGCAAAACTCTCTGGGAACTCCTGCAAAACTGTTGGAAGACCATTTCAGGTGACTATAGTGTTGAGCGATTGCGTTGGCTATCAAAACGAGCGATATCGATGCGGCCGTACGATAAGGTTTTTCGATGGAGCCGTTATTGAGCGATTACCATTAAAGTCAGGGGAGAGAAAACAACACCTTTTTAAATTACACCCAAACAAGGTGGAGAAGCTGAAATTAACATCCACAACAGTCAAAGGATACGTGGACATTTTAGGAACACATTTTGGGTTAGGAAAGTCACAGAAAAAAAGCACGACATTCACTATCCCTGTCTTGTCCCACACCTGCCCCTTTAAACCCATCACCCACAAAAAAAAAAGTCCCAAAGGCAGTATGATTTGAACCACATGTTATTGAACTGGACATTAAATCCCTGCCTGGAACGCAGCATACCCCCCAAACCGCAGCCCCCCAATTTTAAAAAGTCCCCAAAAAAAGGGTCTTTAAACCCACCTTTTAGTTTCACGGGACATTGTATACCTCCCCTGGACCGCAGTTACCATTAAACCTGTTGCCCCCCAGTTTAAAAAAGGCCGGAAAAAAGGGATCTGTTATGTCTTATCTTTTATGTTTTCGTATAATACACGGTATTTTTTTTGCACCTTTAAAATTCCCCCTGTGGTGACTATAAATGCTGTTTTAAAAGATTTACGTAAAAGCTGGTCAATGAACAAACGGGGTCCCAAAAGTAAAAAAAACATGTGTTATGTTTTCGTATGATACAGGGTATTTTTGCCCCCTTTTCATTCCCCTGTGGTGAATATAAATTGCTGTTTAAGTTTTTCGTAGATGCGCGTCAATGAACAATGCTGGGTGTGAAAAAGTCAAAAAACCATGTATGTGTTATGTTTTCGTAGTACACGGTTTTTTTTGCCCTTTCAATTCCCCTTGGGAATAAGAATTGCTGTTTTAAGTTTTACGAGATCTGGTCAATGAACAATCGGGTGTGAAAAGTAAAAAAAAAAACGTAACTGTTTTGTTTTGGATAAAAAGGGTATTTTTTGCACCTTTAAATTTTCACCTTGGGAATATAAAATTTGCTGTTTTGTTTTACGAGATCGCGTCAATGAACAATGTGGGTGGCAAAATAAAAAAACACGAAACTTTTTTAGTTTTGGTATAATAAAGGGAAATTTTTTGCCCTTTAAAATTCACTGTGGTGAATATAGAATTGCTGTTTTAAGATTTACTGGATGCTGGTCAATGAAAAATGCTGGGTGTGCAAAAGGCAAAAAAACACGAACTTTTTATTTTTGGTAAAAAAAGGGGTATTTTTTGCCCTTTCAATTCCCTTGGTAAATATAAATTGCTTTTTTAAATTTACGGGGATGCGGTCAATAAACAAGTGGGTGCGCAAAAGTAAAAAAACACGAAATGTTAGTTTTCGATGATACAGGGTATTTTTGGGCAACAAACAACCTGTGCTGACTAAAAGATTGCGGGTTGAAATTTTAAAAACGCAAGGGGGATAACAACATCACAGGTTAAGGGGTAAAATTAAAATGAACACATATCTGAAATGATACTGATAAAAAAGTGGAGTTTTGCACCAAACAAAGAGACCTGCAGTTACTAGAAATGTGTTATCCATTATAATTCAGGCTGCCCAATTTCCCCGGGAAATATTCAATAGAAAACTTTTTAATAAAAAGATATTCCACTACAATTCACACTAAAGTTTGGTGAATTTTAACCAGGGTTTCTTTATAATAGAGCTTGTCTTGTTCGCCCCGGCCCCCCCCCCCCCCCCCCCGCTCCCACCGCCCGTAAATTTTACAGGGGTAGATTCTGTTTTTAAAAAATTCTCTAGCAAACTACATAAAATTTTTAAAATCCTAATCAACTAAATTGGAAGGATCACAGCTAATAGTAGGGTTTCTCTGTCAAAAATAGATAATTTCGCTGAGCTTTTTGGGCCACGGGGGGCCAGAGCGCGGGTCCTATCCCTAAGACGCTGAGAAAACGAGGCTAAAACGGGAAAACGCTTTCTTTTAAAACGGGGTCTGATTTTTCCCAGCCAATCGCAACCATACACATCCCATCATGACCGCACACACATCCCCACCCTGCCTATTCTGTAATCTGATTTGCTGGCCCCCAAAAAATTACAGGAAGCCCAAAAAAGGCAGATCAAAATAAGATGCTCAGTTTTTAACCTAATTACGCATGATCGGGAAATTTCGATCACCATAAAAACCTTCCTTTCAACTTGTCGATAAAAAATCGCTCAACCTAGTGACTACCTTTAAAAGCTCATAAAGAAATCCAAGATTTCCAAAGCAAATAAAAGCAAAAGGGGGCTACTTAAAACCTAGAATAAAGAAAATTTTTTCATTGTTTCCACACTTTTTTTTTAAGCACAATTCCACATGTTTAATTCATGTTTTGATGCCTTATGTGAATCTACAATTTTTTATACTGAAAAAACAGAAAATTCTTTAAATAGGTGTGTCCCAAAATTTTTTGGGCCCGTACTGAATATACATATAATTTATATTATAATATTATTGCAGCTGTTTGTCCTGAAACAAGAAATCTGCCCTTATCTATCTATCTATCTATCTATCTATCTATCTATCTATCTATCTATCTATCTATCTATCTATCTATCTGTCTCTCTGTATGTCTGTCTGTTTGTCTGTCTGTTTGTCTTTCTGTCTATCTATCTATCTATCTATCTATCTGTCTGTTTATCTATCTATCTCTCTATCTATCTATCTATCTGTCTGTCTTTCTGTCTGTCTGTCTATCTATCTATCTATCTATCTATCTATCTATCTATCTGTCTCTCTGTATGTCTGTCTGTTTGTCTGTCTGTCTATCTATCTACAGTATCTGTCTGTCTGTCTGTCTATCTATCTATCTATCTATCTATCTATCTATCTATCTTTCTATCTATCTATCTATCTATCTATCTGTCTGTCTGTCTGTCTGTCTGTCTGTCTGTCTGTCTGTTTGTCTGTCTGTTTGCCTGTCTGTTTGTCTGTCTGTCTATCTATCTATCTGTCTGTCTATACCTTCTTATCTATACTGTTATGTTTTAATTATTACAACATTGTGCTGTATTGTTTGCTATGTGCTGCTTTTTTTTACTTTTTGCTTTGGATCACCTCATCTACACCACGGTGCTCTTCTTCCTTTCACTGATGTTATGTTTGACACTCAATGCCATTCAGCCTTTAGCCTACGCAAGAGCCTATAGGTTATGCAATTCCTTTGTGAAACCTGAAGCTGGCAAAACCCCTTAAACTGTATACCTTCAGAGTCCATTCACATAATAAAAGGCTTTACAAGCATATCATGTTAGCTTGTGTATGGCCTTTATTACAACGCCCATGTCATATCATGCTCCATTGAAAATAAATAGGCTTATGGGATATTAGACTCAATTACTCTTAAGCGCCAAAGCATTTGAAATCCATATTTGTGAATAGTAGCTTGCCGATATCTGTTTATTCTTGCTTAGTACTTTGTGCTTTTTCTTTTTTTTTTCCAAAGGGGCCGGTAACGTCAGCCATAAGAGAAAATGAGTTATTTAGTCAGCGAGCGGCGGTTTACAAGTGTCAATCTTCCAGCCATGTCTATTTGCTTTAATCATTGGGGTTGTATATTTGGAACAATTTCTGAAGGAATAAAAGTACCTTTGGCTCTTATCATCTGTCATTAAAGAATCCATTAAGACATTCAAGCCCCATAGTCAAGGCTCAGGGGATTACTTTAAGTGGTTTTTTCGGAAACAAGGAAGAATTTTCCTCTCTTTTCAGTAATACTGTGTGATTCTTCCTAAACTATAATCTGGAGGAGTAGATGTTGCTATTGGTTTGAGCTTTTTATTTGCATATTTCTTAGAGCGAAGCAGCTATTCACTCGTTTTCTATCTTATACATTGAGAAACTGCTCCTTTTAGTGTAAATCATTAAATCAGCCGTGAAAATGGCTTCTACTTAATTGCCAATAAATAGCGCGCTCGCTGTTGCTTTTTAATCTGAACGTCTACCGGGAAATAAATATGAAGGCAATAAATACATAAAATTAAAATAAACATAATAGAGATAAAATTAAATTAACATCATGGAAGATAGATTTTTTAACATTGGTAATGCCATAAGGAGGAGGGATTATGACTAGGCATTTTGATTTAAAGGGCAATTCCACACGCATAAGATTCATGCATGTATTTAATCAACAACTGTGAAGTAATACAACATATTGTACCCAGATCGAATTATCAGGGGCATAACTAGAATTCATAGAGATGAGATGGGCCCCACCACCTGATAATAAACTAAAACAGCTCCATATGTAGCAATAGTTAGAAGTATAAATAACACCTTCATACTGTATATCAAAGAACCCACATAGTACTGGAGAGAAAAAAGCCACCAACTACTTGTTCCCTAAAAAAAGGGACAATGTTCTTGTATCTGAGTGGCCCCTCTCAACCTCTTGGCCCCATAGCAGTTGCTATGGCTGCTATTGCTATAGTTCTGCCCATTCTAACTATCCATATTCTGGGTCTACTCTCGCAATCATACCCACACACCATAGAGATCTATGTAAATTCACCCAAAAAGCATATTGATATGTATATTGCTTCTCACCTAACTTTTTCAATATACAGTGCCTTGCAAAAGTATCTGCCCCCCTTGAACTTTTGAACCTTTAGCCACATTTCAGGCTTCAAACATAAAGATATAAAATTTTTTGTGAAGAATCAACAACAAGTGGAATGAAATTTATTGGATATTTTAAACATTTGTAAAAAATAAGAAAACTGAAAAGTGGGGCAGGCAAAATTATTCGGCCCCCTTAAGTTAATACTTTGTATTGAACTTCTCACTGAACTTCTGGAGCGAGTTTTCTGCACTGAAAGTAAAGGGGCCGAATAATATTGCACGCCCCACTTTTAATTTTTTTTTTTTTTTTACAAAAGTTTAAAATATAAAAGAAAATTTCATTCCACTTCACAATTGTGTCCCACTTGTTGTTGATTCTTCACCAAAAATTAAAATGTTATATCTTTATGTTTGAAGCCTGAAATGTGACAAAAGGTTGAAAAGTTAAAGGGACCGAATACTTTCGCAAGGCACTGTAATAGTGGCTGTCACGGGTGAGACTGCGACACCTGTCCCAGGTGGGCACGCTCACACTGCCGGCCGGGTCCCCGCCTACTTACCCGGCTGTGCTCCTGCTGCAGCGCGCGCCGGCTCTGTGAAATTTAAAGGGCCAGCGCACCGGTAATTGGGTATTGCCGGTCACTGCCCTTATTTAAGCCTGCCCCTTCCTGAGTCTTGTGCCGGATCTTTAGTGCCATTTAGCCTATAGAGAAAGCATTCCTAGCCTTGTTCTGATTTACCGTGTACCGTACCATTTGCTTCCGTTCCTCGACCAAGAATCTCGCCGCCTGCCCTGACCTTCTGCCTGTCCACGACCATGAACCATAGCCGCCTGTCCTGACCTCCTGCCTGTCCCCGACTACGAGCCTGCCTGACGATTTTGTACCACGCTACACCTCGGCTGCCTCCGCAAGCAAGTCACGTCAGGGGTAGCGACCTGGTAATCCATCCCGGCGGGCTCTGGTGAATACTGGGACCTACTTAGAATCTGCTCCCTGGCGTGGCTTACGCCATCACTTGCGGCAGTCCAGAGGATCCACTATCTACAACTGTGCCAGTGGCATAACTAGAGCTTTTGCCGCCCAAGGCTGTCCCTGAGTTTGCCAACCCAATTTTCAGACCACACCCCCACTTTTTCAGGCCACACCTCTTTTTTTTACAAGCCCTTCCTCACTTACAAAAATTAAAGTTGCCACTTTTCTGTCTAAGAAGCTGGGTGAGGGCTTTCTTTTTTGCAGGCTAAGTTTACGTTTTCACTAGTACCTTGTGACCACTTTCTATTTCATTTTTTTTTTTGGGCTGGATGACAAAAAGGCAATCCTGACATGGTTTTTGCATTTTTTCAGTGTTCCCCACATGGATTTAAAGTGTGTTCCAGGACTGATTAATGCTCGTTCGTCCATCAGGGTATGAGTAAAAATAGAGAAAGAGAAGACTCTTACTTACCTCCTGGATGCTCCCGTTCACTCCCGGTTGCCAATACTTTCATCCAGGCTGAAGCAGTGAGCCTGCAGTGTTCACGTGACAGCTGCAGCCAATCACAGGCCACAGAGGTCACGAGCACATGATGTTGTTGCCTGTGATTGGCTGGAGCTGTCACGTGAACAATGGACGTTCACTGCTTACTTCTTGGTTGAATAGACCGGCAACCGGGTTTGAACAGGAGCGTCTGGAGATAAGTATGAGTTTTAAGTATGAGAATTCTCTTCTATTTTTACTAATACTCTAAGGAACGAATGAGTATTGATCAGTCCCGGAACACCCCTTTAAATAATATGCCAAGTTTATAGATTGGATTGTTACGGAAGCGGCTTTACCTATTAGTCTGGGTTCATGCAGCGTTATTGACTATGTTGGAGGTATCTGTAGGGATACCATGAAAAAGAGTAAAACGCCGCAATGTAGCCCATAGACATTAATAGAGCAAATGTTATCCTATTTAGACTAGTTTTGCGCTATTTCTGGGCGGTATATACTTTTTGTGCCGGATCCAAATGTGGTAGAACATGCTCTTGCGTCCTATACAGAAAGTGTGTACATTTAAAAGATAGAGCAAAATCAGTCTAAATAGGGCCTATTACTGTCTGTGGGCTACTTCATGATATCTGTTATGGTACCTTTCTTCTTGGTATCCCAATAGATATCTTCAAAGTAGGGAATAATGTTGTGTGAACCTGGCTTTATGTGCACTTTCTTCGTTTTTTTTTTTACATTTTTTTTATTCAGGAATCAAGGGTTTTGTATATGTTTTTGTTTATTTTTTCTTTGTTAAAACATTTTCATGATTTGATTTTTTTCAGTCCAAATATTGTACTAGAATGTATTTGCATGATTGCTTTTATAATACATAGCAATACATTACTGTTATGCTTTTCACTCCTATTAAGCCACTGTCTGTGGCAGGGCCTACGCAGATTTGAAGGCTATTATTTGGTCTCTAACTGCTATGACAACCACCAACACCATGGGTGACAGAAGGAGCCCCTTTCTGTCTGTCAACCATCTAGATGACGTGGCTGCTATTGACCTCAGCATCTAGGGGGTTGAACTGGCCACTGCAGTAGGAGCTGGACTGTCTATTACAGCTTTCACCCACTGCCCAAAATACGATGGGCTATGCTACTAAATGACAGGAAAATGAAGAAGCTTTAAGCATCATCAGAAATAAATCAAGGTATAAACAATAGCATCATACATCAGAGAAACTACCTACTGTACAATGGGTAAGTAAGGGACAATTACATTGCATTAGGGCTTTATTTGGTTGCTAATCAAATTACATTTTTGTATTAGTTGCCATATTGGTTTTACAGGGGGAAGGCACATTTTTTTACTTTTTAAGTGTATGTTTACCCAACATATTTTTATGAGTAAATTTCCTCTTCAAAATCTGCTTTAAAAACCGCCTGATTCAAGGTGAAGTTTGAAGCAGATTTTGAAAAGGAAATTTACTTGTCAGGTTTTATTTTATACAGTTGAAACTGGTCAGCCAGAATGATGAGGTTGTCCAGGGTAGAAGGTAGTTCACGACCAGCCAGTTCATCCTTTATACGCCCAGCGAGGCCCCCCAGAAGGCTGCAACAAGGGCCTCATTGTTCGAAGCAAGTTCAGAAACCAAGGTGTGGAACAGGATGCTGCAGAGGTATTGTGCCCAGGTTGTTAAAAAACATTTCTGAAGGTGCACAGAAACTCTTGGAGGTCCCCTATCAACGGATCTCCTATCTCCCAGAGGGGTGAGGTCCAGGCCAAGGCTTCACCTGAGGGCAGACTGATGATAAACACCACCTTGGCACTATTGGATGGGAACTGGTGTGCCAGGACTTCGAAGTGTATGGTACACTGCTTGACGAATCAATGACATGCATGGGGGTCTCCGTAGTAACGGCCAGGAAAAGGCAGGTGCAGGCTGGGACTGGTCATGGCAGCGGGAGGCAGAGCCACAACTGGTAGTGGGGCAGGTGTAGATGCCAGTTCAGACACAACTTCATCTAGACAGGCAGTAATTGTTGGTAGTATCTGGAAGATTTGCTCCAGGTGGATGCCATGATGGGTAACTACGGCTGACAGGTGCTGGATGTCTGGGAAAGCCACATTGGTGGGATCCATAATTATGGTCAGTTCGTACTGTCATGTTTTCTAATGCAGATGGTTAGCAACGGCGGATATGCGGATCCTCTGGGCCACCACCAGCGTCGATGGCGATACTCGTGGTGGTAGCGAAAGTGCAGGACAGGACACTGGACAGTGGTAGCAGTGACAGGGCACAGCAGCGTATAACCGTAGATAAGTAACACAGTGAACAGGTGCACTGGATAGTGCAGGTTTATTGCAGGTACACAGGTGACTCAAGGGTTAAGTCAGCAAGAGCTCAGCAAACTGGGGTCAAGCTTCTAGGATAAACACCAATGAACTGACCAGGAGCAAGGGCAGAAAGTTCCTTATATACATACAGGGTCACAGGTTAATTGGCAGGTAATTAAGTACTGTCTCATTAAATACTCGTGCACTTGCAGGCGTGCCCTAGAGGGCACTCGTTCACGCATAGGCAGCCAGAGCGGACGAAAGTGAGCAGGATCGAGGGCCAGTGAATACGCGCTACTGGTGGATGGCGCTGTCGGCGCCGCAGCGGAGACAGGTGACAGGACAGGTGAGTATAGTACAGGGGCATTAGAGAACGCCGATCCAGCGGCCAGGATACGGCCATACCCGCGGCTCAGCACAGGAGCCGCAGCATGGACCGTGACAACAGGGCACATCAGAGCACAGGAAGCATTTGAACATCAATCACTGGGATCATTGAGGCAAGGGGAGCACTGAAGTATGGGGAGCTTCAGAGCTAACCCTATCCCAACTCTAACCCTACCTAAACCCTAGCTTTCATTTACGAGAAGCATTGGAGCACAGGGAACATCAGAGCAAGGGGAGCATTGGAGCTTCATTCACGAGGTTCATTGGAGCACAGGAAGCAACGGAGCATGGGGAACTTCATTCACTAGAAGCGTCAGATCACAGGGTACAATGGAGTTAATTCATGGGGAGCATTGGAGCACAGGGAGCTTCATTCACAAAGAGCAACGGAGCACGGGAAGATTCATTCACAGGGAGCATTTATGCATGGGGAGCATCGGAGCTTCATTCACAGGGAGCATCAGAGTACTGGGAGCTTCGTTCACGGGGAGCCTAGGAAAACGTGGAGCATCGGAGCACTGTGAGTTTCATTCACAGGGAGCATTATCTGCGCTTCTCTCGGTGAGTATAGAGATCCTCCAACTTGTGCTGGAGCAGATTTTCAGCACGGAAATGTCTCTAAATATGCTCCATACTTTTGTGTGAGGCATTTCTGTGGTGAAAATCTAATCCCCATAGTTGCCTATGAGGATTATACTCACGTAAAAGCCCCAAGAATTGACAAGGGACTTAAATTTTCACCAAAAAATCGTCTCAAAATACGTCTCGCAAGTACACTTGTAAATATGCGTTGTGTGAATGACGGCACATATTTTACATTGGAATCAATGAGTGGTGTTTAGAACATTGTTTGAAGCTCATTTTGGGGCATTGTGGTGTGAAATATATCCCAAAATAGGCTTCAAAATATGTTATGCAAACATACCCCAAGGCTATGTTCACACGGGGTAATTTCAGCACGCATTTCACCGCGTATTTGCGCTCTAATACGGACGAAATGTGCGCCGAAATTACGGTAATCCACAGCTCTCATAGAGAACTATGAATTACGCCTCCTCTCCCCGCTCGTATAATATGATCAAATTGCACTGCGGGGAGATAAGTGACATGTCAATTACTTGCGGCAAATATGTACCGCGGGTAATGCATGTCTATGGGATCGGCAGGCTGCATCCCCCCCCCACGCCGCGGGAGTGCGCGCTGATCAACGCGAGCTCCCGAAACACACGATGTACTGCGGCGGGTACTGCTCGCGCTGCAGTACATCGTATGAACATACCCTAATACTTAACAAGCAACAAGAGTCATTCATAATAATCAGTATTTATTATTATTATTATTATTATTATTATTATTTATCATTAGTATTAATAATAATAATCAGATGACTTCTTCCCATACTCATCCCATAGCATTTAACAATTTTTTGGGCAAATATGTGTAGGTAAATATTCAATAAATAACAAAGAAAAATTCTTATGTACCGGTATATAGAAATAAGTTATGAGAAATAAGTATGTATATTGCTGCCACACCAGTGTGCACCTATGCTCTTTTTTTTCAAAAATATTTTTGGATGTGCAAAGCCAAATATTGTTTTCGAGCTTGTGCATGGAGGAGTGGCTGCCTCCTGGTTGGTTTTTCGCACTCCACCCACCTTCACAGGTTTTTAAATTAATGCAGTGTACTTAGTAGCTGGTGCCTTCACTCCCTGAAGTTTGGAGGTCTGAACAGGCCCTAAATAGAGGAAACATTAGTGTAGGAACCCAACTGCATTTGAGTTCCTCTTGAAAGATCGGGAGGTGGCTTAAGCAGTTTTGATCAAAGGTGTGAACTAAGAACCTCAAAAAAAAATTTCATGTATCCCTAGTAGCAGAAATGCTTTTTTAAAAATTCCTATGTGCTTTTGATAGTTCTTTTAGTTGATAGTGTGCTGCTGATATTGGTATGTGTATGTATATTGCTGCCACACTATTGTGCACCTATGCTAATTTTTTTCAAAAATGTTTTTGGATGTGCAAAGCCAAATATTGTTTTCTATAATTATTATTATTATTGTTATTTTATTAGGGTGCTTTCACACAGTGCGTTTTTGGTGCATTTTTTGGTTTTTTTATTTTTGCAGAAATGCACAGCATTAAACTGACTTTATTGCTGCGTATTTCAGCCCCAAAAAACAAATTTTTATTGCTTTTTTTGTGTTTTTGGGGCAGAAATGCACAGAAATAAAGGTAGTTTAATGCTATGCATTTCTGCAAGAAAGCACACCAAAATACTCAAGAAAACGCAGTGTGTGAAAGCGCCCTTATATGTTATTAATAATAATGATGATTTATTTCTATATATGTAATTTTTTTTATTATTTAGTTTTTACCTTAACATATTTGCAAAATATTGCCACATGCTGTGGGATGACTGCAGGGAGATTCTGCTGAGAGGATTCCTCGTGTATAATCCGTGTCGTATCAGGTCAGGGTTGTCATCAGCAGACAGACAGGTGGCCAGCACGTCGCACGCAGGTGAAAGAAAGTCTGTCATTTATCTGCCAGTCTCCAGCGTATTAAGGGCTAAGGTTAGAGGTTGATAAAGTGATGGTGGAGGGAGAGCGTCATCAGCAGCACATTCCTATGGAGAGATAAATATAGATATAATTTATTAATGTTTTTATTATTTAACTTTTTGTTAATTCTCAAAGGCAGGGATTTAATTCTGATTTAAAATTTTAGGTGTATTTTCTACGTCCTGGCAAATGTCAGTAACCAAGCTTGTTTACTACTGACAGGGAATATGTTCCAACGGTCCTGAGTTACTTTCATGGAACCTGGGCTGTTTGCCAACACTAGGCATGGGCATTGACCACGTTGTAGGGGATGGGAACATCTACATATGGGGTGTACTGTTATATATGTGGATATATTATGTACAATTTTGTAGGGTTAAGATAAATAGGGTATATATAGGATGAAAAGAGGTTAACTGGTTTAGCAGTTTGAGAAGGCAGAGGGAGACAGCATGGCTGGGCTTGCAGCCAGTCGGCATGAGGTGAGGGGAAGAGCTGCAGATCAGTCACAGATATATAAGGGGGAGTCTGCCACGTGCTGCATTCAGAGAGGAAAAGTTCTAAGTTGTAGAGTGCTGTGAGTTGTTAGAGCTCATGAGTTCCATATGTCCACTATAGGATCACTTGGCCACAAACCGGCTATGGTCCCAGGGCAGACCATCCTAGTCAGTCCAACAGGGAGTTACTCACTGAGGAGAGAAAGAAGGAAGAGCAGGTAGAAAGGAGAAGAGAGAGAACAAGTGACCAGCACAGTGAGTTGTGAAGGAAAGAACAGATAACTCTTGAGGGACGAAGTGATAAAGATCGAAGAGAAGTTAAAAGTGTGATACGTGCAGCATCCTAGTGGTAGTAGAGCCACAGACAGACTCAGGCTGGTTAACGCATCTAGCTCTCATTAAAGCTGCAAAGTGACTGGAAGGTTGGCCCAAAAAGAAATTGTGGAGGACAGGGAGAGCGTAAAATAGCAGTTAATGTACCCATATCTGTGGTGATGTGAACTGTGCTGAAATATACTGTTCTGAAGAGAACTGTATTATTTGAATCTATCTGTGAAGTTTAACATGCAATAAGTTTGGTACCGTGAGTAAAGCCTGCAAGACCCAAATACTGATCACAGACAATTAAGGTGATCCACTAGGGTCTCCAAACTTATTCCTGCCAAAAAAAACTCTTAAATATTAACATATAAAACTTAACTTTTAATTGATATTATCCTATACAAAAAAAATCAATACCAGCATTACAGAAATAAATCAGGAGCAAAAGAAGTTAGGGATCGGGATACCAAATAATATTAATTAATAAATAATAATAATAATATAAATTAATATATTTATAAAAATGTGTGTGTATATATATATATATATATATTATATATATATATATATATATATATATATATTCATGAAACCACCCCCATGAGGATCTTCAAGAGCTTCAAACCAACTGTCCAAGCTTAATCCACATAAAATTCCAAATGGCTCAGATGACTCTATAAGGGGTTTTAATTAGATATGCTTAGAAAACTCTCCCTATATACAACCTATAAAGCCCTATTAGGATAAGAGGGGAAAACACCCAAACAAGGGCGGCCCCACACTGAGTGGCTCGTCTCTAATCGCACACTATTGTTGCCCTATAGCAGGTTAAAAACACAACATAAATAATTCTAATGAGAATCATACTATCTAATTTCCTTACATCTTACTTCTAATGCATTTCTTCCATGCAGTTATGGCTCGGGTTCATCAGGGGACCGTACATGCTGAAAAACCGTACATGATACTCATGGAACAAACCTGGAAGACCCAAGCTGAGAAGTCTCTGACGGTTGAATTTCCAGAGTCAGAGCACTACACATCCCATTCATAGGGCTAAAGAGGTTTTCCTGAATCTGCCATTATACCATGGCTATGGTTGTACATTACAGGTAATACCCTATACCTAAATACACGGGCACAGTAGCAGTGGCTGCAACATCAACACAACAACTGTGCTTAAGTTTAATGTTGAGAGACAGTGACGGTCAGAAAGACAGCTGAGGCCAGAAGGCTTCTGATTCAGAAGTGAAACATATGTGACATGTGTGACATCTGTACCATTTGTGACAGCAGAAATGTCTTTGAGGCATTCAAATGAGAATCACTAGTAGAGTGCTGGGCTGCAGAGTATTGCATCCTAGAGCAGAGCTTTATTAAAGACTACTCATACCCATACTTGCCAACCCTTCAGTTTTTCCAGTTGTGACAGAAAAGCAAGCTGAGACTGGTCTACAGGGGAACAGCGGAAACCTGGCAGACCTGGAGCGGCAAAAGCTGCAAAAGGGCAGAACGTCCACATGACGCGTAAAATTTACTCATCGGTCTCTGCCAAGTATTTCCCATCATATCGCATGTGGATTTTGGGTCATTTTTTTATTGATGATTTACAGTCAGAAACAAGTCCCATTAATTTCTATGTGGTTTTGGATTTGGATATGTGTTAAAAACCACACACAAATGTTTTAGGCGTATTTTACAGAAGCTTTTTAGTACATTCCCGTTAACATCAATAGTAAATTTTGAATATGACCAAAGAATGAACATGTTCTATATTTTTCTAAGGCAAAAAAGCAACTGCTTAAAATACGCATTATATGAACGACAGCGTGTATTTTCTATTGATGTCAATAGTAATGGTTTACTTTTGGTTTAAACATGGGTCTTTCATGTGGACATAGCCTAAGAGGCATGTACAGTCATATACAGTGGCCATTGGGATTAACTCCACTCGTGGGCCTCAGAATAAAGTTCACTGGTGGGCCCTAAGAATCAACACCAAAAGTGGGCCCTAAAAATCAACGCTAACAGTGGGCCCTAAGAATACCACCAGTGGACCCTGGGCACCATAGTCCAACATTGCACAAAAGCACAAAAGGGACTGTGCTCTGCTCCACAAGAGGGTATTCATGGGTAGATTATAGGTAGTCCCTGGGCTAATCAGGGGCATTCCCAGGAGTGGGCATTGTTATTGAAAAGGCTGACAAGAATGAGCATACCATGACCCTAATACAGGGGACAGAGACATGTTCAAACATGTGGGATGCTTTAGACACACCAGCCTTTAAAGATCTGTGCCTCTTAGTGAGTACCATAAAGATTTGTACAACTATGTTTTATGTTATTGTAACCACCAAGCCTTCAGTGCCTCTTTGCCGCAAAAAGCCTGCTTGAGTTCAACAAAGAAGGTATTTTCTGTACCATGTCCTCAAGAAGGTGGTAACTGCTAAGCCTCTAATTGTAACTATGGTATATCAGCCCCTAGCAGTCGGCATAACCACCTACAAAACTTGGCCACCTTTACAAGTATGCTTGTCATCATTTCTTCCTAAAGTGGCTAAAGTATCTTTATAGTGGCCGTAGATCTATTTTTTGACACAGAGCTGTAAATAATCTCTAGATTTAGATCTCGGCTTAATTGAAAGCATTTCAGTTAGCACCATCTGACGGTAAGAGAAGCTTGGGAGCATTGGCATAACTATAGCTGTAACAGCCATGGGGCCCAGAGGTTGAGATTGCCCACTTGGGTGCAAGAACATTGTTCCTTTTTGCCACCTTCTGCTATCCAGCACTACTATGTAGGTTCTCTGATATATGGCGCTAATATCTATTTAGTACTACTGTTACGATACTGGTGTGTATGGCTGGAGTCCAATGGCAGGGGCTAAGACACAAACACAAGGCGGCACTGGAGTCTTGATCTGGAACAGCAGGAGAAGGCAAGGATCCAAGGTGAGGAGTAGCAGGAGACTGACGAGCGGTAAGCAGGTCACTCGAGGTTTGCAGGGTGGGACTGCGAGGAGAGGAACAAACTGGAAGGTGAGTTCCTAGGCGAGAGGACTGTAAGCTAAGCGGAGCGGACACAATACTCAAGAGGAAGTAACGGGGCTTGAGGAGTTATATAGGCCCTGGGCAGGAAACGGGAAAAAAATGGAAAACCATGAGAAAACGTTTCCACCATCTTGACTGGGGCAAATTTTGGGGGCAAACATAGCAAGTTCCACGGTATAGCAGGAGCTTCCTGCCCCATTACTCCCACCTCAAGAGGGGCCTCGGGACGATACTGACTGGGGTCTTTTCGGATGTTTTTGATGAAATTGTTTTCAATCGAGGAGCATTGATGTTACTCCCGGGTTCCCAGAATTTTCTTGGGGCCCATAACCTTCCACTTAATGAGGTATTGCAGCTGGTTCTGAAAATTCTGAGTCCAGATTCGTCCACAACAAAATGTTCTTGCCCACATCCCCACTCATCAAGAGGAGGAGGACACACCTAAAAAGGGGGTTTGGACACGGCGGTTTTAGAAGAGTACATGAAATAAGGGTGGATCTTCATAGATGGTGGGATTTTTGAGCCAAAACGCACTGGCTGTTATTTGATGATTTTACCCCGCAAACTTCTGTCCCAGTTTTGGTGAAGGCCTCTAATTTTCAAATTTCGGTAGACACCCATCCTTATCCCCCCCTTTCAAAGTTGGTGCGGTCTCGACTTTATCTGCCATTTTTTTGTAGTTTTCTTGAGCCCTCTCTAGGTTTCCTTCAATAGTTGCAAATTTTGCGGGTGTAGGATCCTTTTCGGCGCTAAAATATGGGAACGCGGGGAATCTGGAAGTATGTTTGGAGGACCCCCAAATTTGCAAGAAAGGCGTTTGTTTGTTGGAGGCATTTTGGAGTTGTTGTACAAAAATTTCCCCAAGGAATAGATAACCCAGTCATCTTGTAGGTGACATTTATCACGCAGGTACGTTCCAGGGTCTGATTTTTGCTTTTTCAGTCTTCCATTAGATTGTGGATAAAAGGCGGTTGATAATTAATAAAATTCCAGTGGAGCAAAAACTCCGCCAAAATTTGGATGTAAATTGCACCCCACGATCCAGTCATTTCCGGGAAAACTCCATGCAGGCAAAACATTCTGAATTATAGGTCAGCAGGCCCCTTGGGCAGGGGTAGCCCGGTATATGGGATAAAAGTGCCCCCTTGGTGAGCGGTCAACTACTACGGAATAGTTTTTTTCCCTTTAGAGGTAGGCAGGTCTACAAAAAAGTCCGGAAAGGGAACCCCAGGGACGGGGGGGAGGGCAAAGGCTGTAACAAACCCGTGGGTGGAGAACTGGAGCTTGCATCGGCACAAACGTCACATGATGTCAATGCTTCCTTAATCCTGTAAAAAGGGGGCCACCAAAAAGAATGGGATAAAAATTCCCTGTGTTTTTGCATCCTTTGTCCCCGCAATCTTAGAATCAGGGGCTAGTTGGGATCTTCAGTCTTACTCTTGGGTATATTAGCTGCGCCCGGGGCCCACATCTTTTTCTTAAAGACTAAATGCACATCAGGGGTGGTTGAGACACAAGGATCAGTGCCATAGCCTCCTTTTTTTCTTAAAAGCAAATCTTTATTTTAGGGGAATTTTTAAAAACAGTGACCGGAAACCCAATTGTTTTGAGCGGACTAGTAGGAGTGGAATCTTTGGAAACTTTTTTGATAGCGCACCCCGCCTTGCCATTGGGGGTCCGGCCTGTATGAAATTACAAAAATTTAAATTGATGAGGAAAAGACTAAACGACTTGGCGAGGAGATAGACTTTTGGGCCCCGATCTCCGAATTCCAAATTACGGGGGTCAGTAAAACGATTATTTGCTGTGGTTTCCCCTAAGAGGGTGTCTCCTTTCCTTTAAAGGCGCAACAATGCTAATATTCTTTTTTCCCCACACTTAATTCTTTAGCAATGATAAACGTCGGGAGAAAAGCACAAGGATGAATAAATTTGTCTCCGTTTCTAATAAACCCCCAATAGCACGTCTAAAGCATCCACTTCCCACAATAAAGGGAAAATTTTCGGGGTTTCGGGATGAATTAATCGGGGGGCTGTATAAACTTGGTTTTTGGGAAAGGAAAGGCTCTTGTGTTGAGGAGCCCCAAACAAAACATTTTGTTCTTGTCATCTGTGAAATGGGAAAATTATTTCGAGAAATTTTAAGAAGGCTATAGAATTGGCAAAACCTAGAACTTTTGAACTCTTTTTTGTTTCGGGGAGTAGGCCATTATATTGCTTTAATTTAAATTGAGTCTTGTAGCCATAGGCGAATAAAATAGCCAAGGTTTGGATTCCAGTTGATGGAATTCCTTTTTTCAATCTTGATGAGAGATGGTTTTCTCTCGCTTTCTAGAAAGTTTCAATGTCTTTGGTGTTTTCCATTGATTTGGGAAAAAAATCAAAATATCGTCCAGGTAATGAATAAAATGGTCCAGGGGGGTCTCTAAGATGCTTGGACGAGATGTTGGAAGGGGGCTGGGGCATTGCAAGGCCAAAAGGCAAAAACAATATTAAAAATCCTTTTAAATAAAAAAGTTTTTTCCTTTTTTTACCCCCCCGCTGAAACAAAATAAGTTATAGGCCCCTGGGTTAATTTGGGAAAAAATCTTTGCAGTTGTCCCTCTTTCCAGAAGCTGGGGGATCAGGGGTAAAGGTAACGGTTTTTAGGGTAATTTGTTTTTTTCTTTTTAAATAAATAAAGTCTCAGGAACCTCTTTCTTTTTAACAAAAATATGGGACCCCCGTGGGAGGAAGAGGGGCGGATGAACCCTTTTACCAGATTTTTTTTATGTATCCTTCGGCTTTTAATTCGGGATGCCAAAGGATGATTTTTTCCCAAAAGGTATTGGTGCACCCAAGCAATTCTATGGGGCAATATAGGGGCGGGGTGGGGAAGCTTGTCTGCATTTGTTTGCTGCAGACTCCCCAAATTCCCGGTATCTAAAAAGGAGCTCTATTACTTTTGTTTTTAATGGGGTTTTAGGGCCTTTTTCAGAGTGAGTGTTTAGCGGCCCCTCTCCCCCTGGGAAATTATCTCCTTGGTTTTCCCCGTTAATCATGGATTCTGTGCTTGAAAACCGGGGAGACCAGGAGACGGGAAATGTGGAGAAGAGATTAATAGAACGACAGAAATTCATTGTTGAGAAGTTAAGACTTCAAGTGGGTTTGGCCCCTTTATCCACGGCCCGACCAGTGGGATCCTTTTACGGTCCCCTTTTTCCATGGGGAGAGTCTTTTCTGGTCTTAACCCCATGTTTTCGGAAAAGGGCGGTCCATAAAATTACCACTTGCCCCCAGTCCCCCATGCCCGGGGGATATCCAGGGAGTTAGCCAGGGAAATTTTATAGGGAAAGGGAACAATGAGAGCTTTGTTCTCTTTCTTAATATGGGGCCACTGATGAGATGGAATGGACAATGCTTTTTGGATAATTCTGTCTCTGAAGCAATGGGTTTTCCCTCTGACATCAGGATCCCTAAGGGTTTTCCCCCAATTCCCTTGGGCGGCTAGGGCTTTTTTAAGGGAAATGGTCAACTTCCCACAGGAAAAACATAAACTCTTCCCCCAAAACCCATGCTCTTTCTGTCAACGCTTATCTTAATATGAACTACTTGCTAGGGTTACTTTTTATTCTTGCGAGTTCTTCCCAGGGTTCCTTGGGAAGGAGACGGGAACAGACTGGGGTTTGGGATCAAGTTCAAAGTAGCCCCTTTTTCTTGTCGTCGTTTTAACAGCCGGGGGATCAATTCGGATGCAGTGTTTTTTAAAGCATCCAAACCTAAGGGGGGTTCTGCACGGGGCCGTTGTCTTTTAATAGCTGCATAGTCCTTTCCCAAAAAAAGACATCTTTGGCATCATTCCCAATTTTGGTGTGTTTTCCCCCTTGAACTCCTTGATATCGGGGCCCCGGGGCGTTGCCCCGAGCAAAAGCTAGGGATGGGTGCTTTCCCCTGTTGCAACCCATTGGGTCGCAAACATTTTACTCAGGGGTAATGAAATCCTCCAGGTGATTCAAACGGGGGGCTTTGGGGCTCAATCAAGGGGCTGCCCAGGCAATTGCTTTTTTGTGTCAAAGGCATAATAGGGGAACACCTTAGACCTATCCGTCGGAAACTGTTTGGGTTTGCGTAAAGTATATTCTTGCATTGGTTTAAAGGAACCCCCAATTTTTCACGGTCCCCCCCAAAATTAAATGGAGGGGAACTTTGGGTACTACCCGGGAACCAAAGTGGGTGGTCCCGGGCGCTTTATTTTCCCGTGGAGTATCCCTCGGAAAAAGTTCAGGTTCCCCGTGGTCTTGAATGGTTTGTCCATAATTGGATGCTGTGGAGGGGTTCCTTAAAGCGTAATTTTATCCTCAAAGCCCGCATCCAGTAGCATATTAGCCCCCCGGGGAGTGTGGTTGCTTGATCGAGCTTCTGGGCTTCGCCCCCGGCGGACTCCATTTTTGGGGGTTGAGTTCCTTTACATATGGTGTGTATGGGGGAGTCCAATGGGAGGGGGTAAGGCACAAAACAAGGCGGCATGGAGTCTTGATCTGGAACAGCAGGAGAAGGGAAAGGGTCCAAGGGGAGGGTAGCGGAGCTGACGGCGGTAAGCAGGTCACTCGAGGGGTTTTCAGGGTGGGGTGGAGGAGGGAACAAATGGAAGGTGATTCCCAGGGAGAGGACTGTAAGCTACAGGAGCTAGGCACAATACTCAAAAGGGGGGTCAGGCTTGGGAGTTTTATAGGACCGGGACAGGGAAAAAGGAAACAAGATGGGAACCAGCGGAAACCACCACCTCTTGCTGGGGCAAATTAAGGGGGAAACCAGTAGCAAGTTCCAAGGTATGCAGGGGTTCCCGACAAAAACTTTTGGTGCCCATCTTTCCTGTCATTAGGTTCATGGTCCATCAATTTTGCTGTGGGGCCCAAGAATTCTACTACATCACAACTTTGGAAATTTCTGTAGATTTTTACGTTTTTCCACAGGGGGTAATAGAGAAGCCTGGGCCCCAAAGCAAACTTTTGGATGCCCCCCCCCCCCCCCTCCCCGATCACGCATTTACCAGGACATGCAGTTTGTAAGTAGATAATAAAGGGGGGAAAATTACTTACCATATTTTTCCCATCAACTGCTACCAACAAAAAACCCCTTTACCCAAAACCAAAATTTTTCCAATAAAAATTTCTATATAGGACCCTGATTATACCGCCAGAACATGACCACAAATTACCACCACAATGATGAATAATACCCCTACACATTTTTGATCAGTACACAAGACCAATATTTCCTCCATACAATGACCAATTTTGGAATATTAGTGTACACAGGGCTCCAGACGTATAGTACCTCATACATGCCAATAGTTTTATAAACCGTTACACAACCCGTCGAATTTTTGTGATTAAAGTTAGTTACTTTTGTACTCACAGGTGAGTTTCTTGAAAGGGTTTGACTTTCCCTTTTTTTCTGATCCGCTCCCTCCCCCATCTGATGAGTCTCCCCACCACTTGTCCCCGGAGATTTAGATAAAATTTAGAAACCCCCTTTTCCGCACCTCCCTCCCGCCCCCCTGGGTTATAGGGGGTCCTTTTAGGCGGGCGGGTTTAATGGGCTTTTTGGGGCCCCAGATGGGCCCCAGGTTTAGGTGGGGCCAAATAGGGCCCCCATATGGGCAGGCGGGGTTTAGGTAGCTATGGGCCCCCAAATTTTAGATAGGAGGTTTAGGGGGCCCTTATGGGGGCCCCATTTTTAGATGGGAAAGGCGGGGTATGGGGGCCCAAATTTTGGGGTAAAAAAGGCGGGGTTTGGGGTAATAAGGTGCCATAATGTAGGCGGGCGGGGATTAGGGGGGGAAGGGGGGCCCCCAAAAGGGTAGGGGGGGCATGGGGTGGCTATGGCCCCCCCAAAAGGGGCGGGGACGGGGGCTTGGGTAGGCCCTAAAAGGGGGGCCCCTTTAAGGGCGGGCCAGGGCAAGGGAAAGGCATGGGGGCAAAATAATGGTCAACAGGGCATGGGGTAGGCAAATAGGGGCCATATATATAGGCAGGGCTTGGGAAATTTTTATGGGGGCCTTTTAAAATGGGCAGGTGGGCCATGGGTAGCCCTATGGGGGCCATATATATAGGGGGGGCAACATAGGGCGGGTTTTAGGGCCAAATATAGGCAGGGTTTTGGAGGGGGCTTATATGGGCGGCAGGCTTTCAGAAGGCTATAGAGACTTTTTAAAATAGGCAGGCAGGGCTAAGGGTTAAAATGGGCGGGGCGGGGCTTAGGGGATATATTAGGAAAGCTACCCAAAAAGGGGTTTGATATGGGCGGGCAGGGCTATAAGGGTCTATATATAGGAAGGTGGGCATGGGGGCAAGATAAAGGCGGGGCAGGCTAAAATTTGGGGCATATTTTTAGGCAGGCAGGGCTATAGGGGCAAAGATATAGGGCAGACGGGGCTATGGGGGCCAATAATAGGCAGGGGGGCCAAAGGGGTTAAATTATATAGGGTGGGCGGGCAGGGGCTTTAGGGG
This sequence comes from Phyllomedusa bahiana, assembly GCA_025379985.1. NCBI lineage: Eukaryota > Metazoa > Chordata > Amphibia > Anura > Hylidae > Phyllomedusa > Phyllomedusa bahiana. The sequence continues at coordinate 28,633 of JAODAL010030555.1, forward strand.
CCAATTAGAGGCGGGGGCTATGGGGGCCCAATATATAGAAGGAGGGCTAAAAAGGGCCAATATATGGGCCCACAAGCTTTTAGGGGCCAAAAAATTTTGCGGGCGGGGGCTTCATTAATTTTAAAAAAATAAAAAATCACCACCCCACCTGTCCCCGCCCCCCTCGCACCTGCTCCTCGCAGCCTGTGCTGGGCCCCGGGGCCGCGCGATGATGTGATTTCATGGGGCGCATCATGTCACACTGGGGGGCCGGCGCGGGGCGGTTTTGCAGAGCGGAGCTGCTTGCAAATTTCCCCGGCCATTTCCTCCCTTTTGGAGTGCTGGGGCCGGGGGCCCCGGGCGTTTAGAGGAAAGGAAGCGCCGGGCCCCGCAGCTCCGGTCCGCCGGCAGTAAAACTATATGTTCACTCCCGCGGGCGCAAACCCCGAACCACCGGGGTAGCAAATTGGTTTTTCTCTGCCCGGGGGCCGGGCCCCTAAGAGCACCCCCCCCGGGGCAGTGTTTAAGCCTGTTTCCCCCGGTAGTTACCCCCTTTGGGTTTATCTAAAAAAAAGGGGAAATTTACACCCCCTCAGGGTTTTTGTAAAAAAAGTTTTATCTTTTAGGGGAAAAACACTAAAAATATTTTGCTTTGATACAAATTTAAAAGTAGCCCAGTCCACAGTTGTATAACATGAAATTTTGGGGCATCCTGAAAGTAAATCAACACCAGCCATCAAGGGCCCAAAAACCCCTGGGCAAACAAAAGTGAGTGAAAAATGACAAATTATGACCAAAATTGACATTTTTTCCCCCACATGTCATGTACTTGTTTTTTTAAAATTTCAAAGGGCTCAGGGGGTGAATGGGGGGCAGATATGTTATATTTGGTGTTATCGATCTCACGCTCCTCATAAATGGTCACTGGAAGGTTTAACATGGCCCCTCATGCCCAAAAAACTTTTAAGGATCTGGGGGGAAAAAAAAAATTTTTGGGTCTTTCATTTAAAAATGGGGCCTAGGCTATAAAGGAAATTGACAACACCCTAAGCGGGGCTACAACAGAGGGGACCCAAAAAAGATGCAAGCGGTTTAAAAAAGACAGGGTTTCCAAATCAAAACAGGCCTCGTTTTGGCCCAACCCAAAAAAAGTTGAGTGCACACTTAAAAATCACATCAAAAGATTGGGATTTTCCCAAAAAAAAACATATGAGTTTCCCGCCGGGGAAATTTTCTCCCGGGGGTTTTAAAAGGGGGGGTGGACAGCCTGTCAGTACTCAGGGCCATATGGGCCCTAAAACTGCATTGGTCAAATGGGCTGCATGGCTGTATTCCCCAAAAGGAAGGGCCCCTTCTAAACCTTTATTTCCCAAGAAAGGGTGCACACAGTTTTCCCCGGGGAAAGCAAAAATTTAAAGGGCAAAGGAAAAATTTCTAACCGTGTCCTTTGGGCGTTGGGGAAATAAGTAAATTTTTGGGTTTAAGGTTTTGGTGTCAACTTGTGCGGCAACCGGGAGAAGTACAAAGACAGTCCAAACAAGGTGGTGGGAGTTTTTTTTGGTTTTAGGCGGGAATTTGTGCGCCGGCTGTTTGGGGCTCGGTTTTTTTTAGGAAACCATGAATGCCAAAAGGGATTCCCCGACATATGAACCGAGAATATACCTTCTTTTTTTTTAGAAATGGGGAACCGGGCCCCGTATTTCAACCTGATAAGACCCCAAAAACACCTCCCAAAAAAACCAAAATGTTTTTTTAAAGAAAAGAGGGTTTTAAAAAATGCTGGACTGACCCAAGCATTCTCCTAAACCCCCATTGGCATTGGGGGCCTTTTCCCCAAATGGAAGGTGGAGGAGCAAAAAGGTTCTAACGGCGTCGTGATTTTCGTCCGGAGGGGTGGGAAAATGATTCCCGTGGCTACAAAACCCGTGAACCTTTAGGGGGCTCCATGCAAAAAAGAGTTAAGACAGTGCGGAAAATAATGGTGGCCAAAAAAATTGACACTTTGGGCACCCATTTGTCCCTTTTCCCCTTTGGGGGTTCTCACTATTGTTCCAAAGTTTTAAAACTGATGGCTGGTTGATTATTTTGAGGACACAACAAATTTTTTACTTTTTTAAAAGCGGGACACTGATACTTTTTTTGTTAACCCAAAATGTTCCCCTTTTCTTTTAAATGCTGACCCCTTTAAAAGATATAATTTCAATATTCACAAAAAAGTGAAGGGGTTTCTCACTTTTGTGAGAACTGTTTCATTGAACGCAATTTTGCAATAAAACTTCAAAAACTCAAACCCTTTGTGGAGAAAATTTTAAAGGGGCTCTTTTTCCTGTGGGTTTTTGCCATTTAATTTTTGGGGGATCTACAAGGGGCCCCCTTTTGCAAATAGATCTTTCCCTTCCCGGGTCCCTGGGTTTGTAGAGCACAGCCAAAGTTCATGAGGCCTTAAAACCCGGTGCAGCCTCAATTTTGCAAACGGGCCCAAAGCAGACTGGAAAAACAAACCCTTTTCATATTTCTATGCCCAAAAAAATTTCCCTTTTTGGGCCCTTTTTTGTGGGAATATAAATATAACAGCAAACTGTTAAATTTTTAATTTTCCATAATAAATTTTAGGGGTGGGCTATTTCTTTATACATGGGGTGCCTGTCATGTTTTATCCTTAAAATGGGTCCGTGAGGGGGAAAATTTTTGGATTTTTTTACACCATGGCCCCCAAATCCAAACATGTTTCTTTCATGCTTAGTATTAAAAGTAGGGCTAAAGGGAAACAATAGTGGAGGATTCTGTAGTTAGAAAACCTTATGGACAGGTGCAATCTCTCCATTTATTAGTAGAATCACCACAAATTTTGAAAAGAAATTATTTCTTTTTTTCTTGGGCAAATTTTTATTTCCCCTGTAGCACCCGGGTAGTGATAGATTTTTCGGGAAAAAAGCTTTGGGTCAAAAAAAAAAACAATCTTCCCCTAAAAATAATTAGGAAGGGAAAAAGGGGTAAAAGACTTTTTTGACATGAAAAATTCACACAAAAGAGGATATAAAAATACAACAAATTTCAGAACCCTTAATTAAAACGTTTCACGTTTCCAAACAAAACTTTTTTTCTAAGGATGACTGTGTGGAGGGGGAGGGGGATGCACCCTTTTTAGCCTTAATTTTTAGATGGCCCTTGAGGTGCAATACCTGTGGCCCATAAGGCCATTAAAACAAAAGACCCCCAAACCCAGGGTAGGGTTTTTTGCTTCCCAAATTTGGGGCAATTTTTTCAAAATTTTGGGCAAAAAATTAGGGTTAGGTCCCTTTTTTTAGAGTTTTAGAATAACTGAAAGGGAAACCCATCAGGGTTCGGCATTTGGGGCCTTTCCACTCATTTTAAGGGAACGACCTGCGAAAGGGGTTTAAAAAGTCTGGCCTAGGGGAAAACCCCACCCCGGGGGAGTGCTGCTTTCCCGAGCCCGGAGTACAGCCTTTCACCCCCTCCCCCAAATGAGGGGGTGTCTCTCAGGAAACAAAAAGGGCCCCAAAGCCGCCCAATCAGCTTTTGGGGGCGGGGTCCTGGGAACCTTTTTTTAAACCTTTCCCCAGGGTTTCCCCCAGGGTTTGGGCCCGGGCATAGGGGTTCCCTAATGTTTCCCTGTTTCTTGTTAGTTGTCCCTTCCTTGTTTCTTACCTCGGGCCTGTTTCTGCCCCGTTTTTGCCCCCGTTTTGTACTGCGCTCCTGATCGTTTTTTGGGGGAACCCGGGGTTGTTTTTGACCCTTTCCCCTTGGATTTAAAAGTTTTTTTTGGCTTTATCCGTTTCCACCCGCCCTTCCGACCCCCAACCCGATAACTCTGTGTTTTCCCCGACGCCCTGAAATTTCAGCAAGGGGGTGTTGTCCAGTTGGGGTCCGCCATCTGGGCGCACGCCAAGAGGCAGGACATTGGGCTTGGTGGCGTCAGGGCCCACGCACCCCCTGCATGGCGGACATGATGGAGTTGGATGTTCACCATAATGACCCCACCACTGGCAATGCCCCTGGATTGGGAGCACAGTGGAACGTAAAGTTAACCTCTAAAACATGTACTAAACCCCTAAAACAAAAACCCTAACCCAAACTTAAACGGGGGTTTAAGGAAAAAAAAATGGCAGATTGGAAGGTCCTGAACCCTTTTTTTTCAAAAAGTTTAGGAACTAGGGGCAAAAACTAACTGGGACCTATTGAAGCAATACTTATCTATTGGTCTCTTGGAGAGAGGAGGCCCTTTCTTGTTTGTTCCATTCCACAGTGGTGGGAATCTGTGCGTGTATCTTTTCTCTGGAGGAACTAAATGATTTGAAGACAAGAGGGTGGGGAATGGAGCCAAAGAACCATGGGTATTGAGAAAAAAATCAGACCATTTGATACTAAACAAAAAACCAAAACATAAAAAAGGGACCCATTTGACTTTTTCCCATAGGTTTCCCCCCCTCTTCTATGAATTGGGGGGTAAAAAAAGGCTGGGGAAAAGTTCAGTTTTTCAACCTAACCCCCCACACCCGAGCAATTTTCTTTGGAAAAAATTTGCTTATTAATCATTAAAAAATATCCGTCCCTTTACGCATTTAAACTTGGGAAAAAAACCAAAACTATCTGCCATTTTATTCCTTTCACTTAAAAAGGGGTTTCTTACACACAAATTTGCTTTTTTAAAATATAGAATGTTAAATCAAGACCTTTTCCCAAATGTATTCCTGTTTAAAATTTTTCCCCCGAAAAAGGAGAAAGGGAATTTTTTTCTCCTGATGCACAAGGTTTCTTGTTACCGCCTCTCCCCTTTCCTCTTTTCTGTTTTGCTTATCTGAAAACAGGGAATGATGCACCAAAAACACACCCAGGGCACTGGGAGCTTGAGAAAGTTGTTTTCTCTACAAACAAAGGAGACTAATTACTTTTGATTGTTTACTTTGAGCTTTGTAGCCCTCTGCACTATAGATAAGATCTCCTGCTCTCATCATCAGTGCAATTAGAAAAGCTGGGAATAGGGAGCTGAGATATTGATCACAGCTTCAGACCCACCCACAGCCTAACCAGGAAGAGGGAAGAAGGGTGATTCTGAAGCTGCCTGTGGCTCTGAGCATAGATAGACAACGCCTTTAACCCCCTAACTTAGCGTGTGCTGTCATTAGAGGTGCACAGCAAATTGGCTGGAATATCCAGTCAGTCGCCGTGCACATAGTAGGTGTTTGTAAGTCCCTGCCATCAGTGTGAATCTGTGCTCCAGGGGCAATGTGTGCCTCTAGTAATAGGTACAGGCTGATTGGCTGGAAAAGCTAGTCAGCCGGTGTGCACCTTTCTACAGGTGTGCCTCCCAGTGCATGGCAAGAGGATGCCTAAAATAGTTATAGTGAGTGCATGCTGATTGGCTGGAATATCACCTACAATTTAAGGTAGTGATAGGCAGGGTTAGACCCCAGCAGGAGTCAGTGGCTTAGCATGCATGTGATTGGCTGAATATTCCAGTTAATCAGCACAAACATATCTCATCAGGCATTCTGTCCTTCCAAGAAGTGATGAATTAGCTTTGGTTTGTTCCTTTAAGGGTATGTTCAGATGACGGGTTTGGAGACTGTTTCTGGGCATGGAGTTTCCAACCAGAATCAGCATCCGATACGACTGTAGAATGACTTACACTGTATCCTATGTACAATCAGTGTCATCGTTCAGACGGTGCTGATTTTATCCAAGTATAATCATTATGTCCGTGCCTACAAAGAATCAGCATGTCAATTCTTTCTTTGAGGTGTTTCACGTACAGATGACAATAAAGTATAGGAGGCAGAAATCCGCCTTGGCCAGTCCGGGTCGTTTCCTCGCTGAAATTCCACACTGGTGTGAACCTAACCTAACTGTTAAACCTAACGAGTTGCTTTATCTGTAATATTTGTCTGCTTCTTTTTCTTCATTTACTTATTTTATTTTTTTCTGTTCCCGGTTGACATTTTGTGGGTTCCGGTCCCAATTACCAGTTTTCCCTATGGTTTCAACATACAATGGTCATCCCAGAACCAATTACTATTGAATGTTGAGGGAGCACTGTATACTTTTTTATTACTGCTCTCCACTCATGATTAATGACTTGGCAATATAGATACAGCAGGTCATGGTTACACTGTATTCCCTTTCACTGTGTATGTGGGGTCATGGTAAACAAAATATAAAAGAGACCCCCTGGGCGCTTCCAGAATGGATTTAAGGGAACAGTCTCAGGTACGTTCCTGCACAAGGTGTGGATCTGGCACAAGCTACGAACAAGGCTGCACAAGGAATTCCTTTGGAGCTAATGAATACCGTTAAAGTGGCTGGCTCTCATTCCTCTGGTTTGGACCGGTGCCATCTTAAGTCTAACGTTTACAGTGTCAAGCTGGCAAATACTCCTTTTCAGCTGATTGTGCTCTTATTAAACAGGCTGTTCACCTTAATTATGTCCTAGAGCTCCAGCTGAGGTAACACTGTATAGTTATAAGTGGGAACGCAAATTGTTCACCAAAAATATTCAACTTTCCTACCAATTTCCATTAAATGTGATGTGGAAAATATACAGATCTCACTTGTACAAGGCGATTCTACAGAACTGTCAAAAGTTTAAAGGGACAGTCCTGGCAAAACTGAGACATTAGGATCTGTCTAGTGCATGGCTTGAAGGGTTGAGACGTGACACAAGGATACAGAGGTGACTCTCCACCGGCTCACCTGAAGAGACAACCACCTTCTTTTCCAGCCTTCGCTCTCCATTAATGAGTCACTTACATGTATTGATTCCTGGTATAGTAAAGTGTGCACTAAATACCCCTGTCAAAAACAAAGTACCCCAGGCTTAAAATTTGTTACCCCGTCACTCTGTGCCTGAGCAGTGAGGTTTATATGGTTCCTGCTGTCTGCAAAGGTATATGTTCCTGCTTTTTCGCTTACTGACCCAGCTTGTATATTTGACCACATCCAAGCATTTGCTGCTGATCCTGGCATCTGTGTAGCAGCCATTTAAGACTGTTCCTTGACCCATGACTCCTACGTGCTGCCTCGGTACTGTGCCCTGCTATCTACTCTGCATCTTCACATCAGCCACTGCTAATGGAGACCATGTCAGATGTGAGACCCGGGAGAACACACAATCCCCACTCACTGGTTTGGCCTTCAGTCATATCTGTTAGTGGTCCATTGAGTTCACGTCACCAGTTAGCCATGCTTCATCACTTCAAGCCCTGCACATTGTATAATACAGTGTATTAGTTCTGCCTATAGTGTTCAGTGGAATATTAAGCAGCACTTTGTTGGGAAAATCACCTCCCTGGTTCCCAAAGTGACCGTTCAGTTGTTTATAAGTATGTAAGCTAGAATTGCATAAACGGTTGTGGAGGCCCTGTTCTGTCCTATATACAGACAACCCACTGATATGAATGGGTACTGTGTAATTCTTCATGTCGCCCAGGTTTCCTCATGGATCACTGCGGATCAGAGCCAGAGAACGCTTTGTGGTCAGCTTCTTACAAGAAGGAAGTGTGTTTGGGACCAGTTGAGATTGTCCACCCTTCTCTGTATGGGCCCTAATGTAAAAAGTTAAATAGGATTCCCCCAGCTACCATGTGTCACTTACAATACCAGTGTCTTTTGGGCTTTTGGGCTAGAGTGATTGCCTATAGGGAATCTGCAGCTCTCCCCTGCCTCCCTGAAGCTCTCTGTCTTCAGAATGGCTGCTGTGTATGAACACAACCCCATCACAAGCTCAAGTCAGTGTATGTAGAGATGAAAAAGGGGATCAGGTAACTGTGAAGTCACAAAATTGTCTTAAAGATTTTTCTTTTATTGGGATATTTATAATGTTAGAAGCTAGGGTATATTCATACGGCTTATTTTGGGGCATATTTCGCCGCATATTGCGTTTAATATGCGGCGAAATGCGCCCCGCAATCACAGTAATCCATAGCTCTCATAGAGAACTATGGATTACGCCTCCTCCCCCCACGCATACAATACGATTTAGGGAGATAAGTGACATGTCTAATGCATGTCTATGGGGCCAGTGGGCTGCCGCTCCCCCCCCCCCCTTCGCCCGGGGAGTACGCGTGCAGTACCTCGTGTGAACATACCCTTAGCTTTACTTCAGTTGGGGAAAGGATACAGTTTACTACAGTCATGTATCTAAATACCCTTGCCAATGAAGACCCCAGGGTGGCTTGTTGTCCCACCAGCAGCCATGGCACAATTATCTCCTAATTATAGCCCTGATCAAAGAACTAAGAGAAATCTATACCAATTTATATAGCAAGTCCAACCAATGCAATCTTTATCTATATTCAGAATTGCCATAGAAGTGAATGGAGAGGACGGCCAAAAGCGCCGCCCTGTTCATTCTCATGCACAGTTGGCTCACAGTTAGCGGAGAACTTACTGTGGCACAAGACTCTGCTTCATGGAAATACCCCTTTATGTATTTTTGACAAGACTCAATACATGATGGCAGTCTATTGAATACAATGCAATACATTTCTGATTACTTTACTTTTCTGCTATGGAGTTGGTCATCATAATGGGATCCAAACACAGGGCCCACTGCATGTACCAAGATGAAGGAATATGGCACATATACTATACACACCGCCAATCATTTAAATGGGCACCGTATAATGTTACACATCTTGCAAATGCCACTGCAAGGGATATGTGTGCCTATAGGCACATTTCCCTTGCAATAACTGCTAATCGCTGGGAGTGAGAAGTGCAATAGTCAGCGCCTCTCTACAGTACAGTGCGGTACTATATGTCCTGTACTGCTCTTACATGTATTAGTGAGGTGCATGCAGTGACTAGCGTTCTAGTAGCGCCTCTCTACAGTACAGTGTGGTACATGTCCTGTACTGCTCTTACATGTATTAGTGAGGTGTATGCAGTGATTGGTGGTCTAGTAGCACCTCTCTACAGTACAGTGTGGTACTACATGTCCTGTACTGCGATTACATGTATTAGTGAGGTGCATGCAGTGATTGGTGGTCTAGTAGCATCTCTCTACAATACTACATGTCCTGTACTGCTCTTACATGTATTAGTGAGATGAATGCAGTGATTGGTGGTCTAGTAGCGCCTCTCTACAGTACAGTGCGGTACTACATGTCCTGTACTGCTCTTACATGTATTAGTGAGATGAATGCAGTGATTGGTGGTCTAGTAGCTCCTCTCTACAGTACAGTGCTATACTACATGTCCTGTACTGCTCTTACATGTATTAGTGAGGTGCATATAGTAATTGGTGGTCTAGTAGCGCCTCTCTACAGTACAGTGCGGTACTACATGTCCTGTAATGCTCTTACCTGTTTTAGTGAGTTGAATGCAGTGATTGGTGGTCTAGTAGCTTCTCTACAGTACAGTGCAGTAATAAAAGTTTAGTAATGATCTTACAGGTATAATTAGGATGCATGCACAGATTGGCGGTCTAATAGCCTCTCTACAGTACAGTGAGCTACTATATGCCCTGCACTGCTCTTACATGTATTAGTGAGGTGTATGCAGTGATTGGTGGTCTAGTAGCGTCTCTCTACAATACTACATCTCCTGTACTGCTCTTACATGTATTAGTGAGATGAATGCAGTGATTGGCGGTCTAGTAGCCTCTCTACAGTACAGTGCGGTACTACATGTCCTCTACTGCTCTTACATGTATTAGTGAGGTACATGAAGTGGTTGGCTGTCTAGTAGCCTCTCTACAGTACAGTGCGGTACTACATATCCTGTACTACTCTTACATGTATTAGTGAGGTGCATGCAGTGATTGGTGGACTAGTAGCCTCTCTACAGTACAGTGCAGTACTACATGTCCTGTACTGCTCTTACATGTATTAGTGAAGTGCATGCAGTGACTGGTGGTAGCCTCTCTCTACAGTACAGTGCAGTACTACATATCCTGTACTGCTCTTACATGTGACAGGATGAGCGACTCCTTTGGGCACGAGGTGATGGAAACCCCATGTTTTTTTTTTCTGTTACATTGTGGATAAAGTCCATGACCCAAAGAAGCTCCTGTTCTCATCATAGAAAGTGATTTCCAGTTTTCAGCAGTTCTTTCTGATGTTATATGGAAGAACCCGCTTTATCTGGATCAGTATCTGCTTCATCTTTTTTAATCTCTATTTTGCATTATGTTGGGTGACATTTTGGGACTTTGAAACCAGTTTTCAACTTACAATGGTCGTCCCAGAACCAATTAACATTGTTTTTGAAGGATCGCTGTATAAGGTGTATGCACCTGACCTGACATTGTGATCATTGTAATGTAGGAGGTCAATTGAATTAATCTGTTAGCTCATAACAGACTTGCCTCTTTCTTTGCACATGCACTATGCCTGAGTGAGTCACAGAAATAACCTTCATCAGGTAACCAGAAATGGCAGCCAGGATACACATAGCATACAACTGGGAAATAGATATTCTCTGTCGAGCATGATTTGAAATATTGCCTTAATTAGATGTCATTTGCATTTCTTGGTGTTTGCTGCACTGGGATGCTGGATAATATTCAGGAACATATGGAGCCCTTGGCTCTAGCAGAGAGCATCTGGCAGATTTCAAAGGTTCTTGCTTGAGTTGACTTTTAGTGACAAATATTTATCACTGTACATTTATTGGCCTTTAATATTATTTCTACTGTTGTCACCTACACGTATTATTCATCAAGTTTACTATTTAGATATTTTGGTACCACTGCCTTTGGTAGTCCTTCAAAAATTCCATAATAACTTTTATAGTTCCATGGAGAAATGGGTTGTCTTGCCATGCTGTTTCACATAGCCACAGCGAGCTTCAGACTCACACTTCCTGGTCAGGCTGTAGGTCAGGGGTGGGTAATTAACCCCTTACCGCCAGAGCCCGTTTTGGCCTTCCTGACAGAGCCCTGGTTTTAAAATCTGACATGTGTCACTTTATATGAGAATAACTTTTTGACACTTTTACCTATCCAAGTAATTCAGAGACTGTTTTCTCGTGACACATTGTGCTTTAAGTTAGTAATACATTTTGGTCCAAAAAGTCCTTATTTATTTGTGAAAAATTTTAAAATATCATGAAAATTTGCAAAAATTTGCAATTTTCAAAGTTCAAAAGTTTCTGCATGGAAGCCAGCTAGATATTGCAATCACAAGAGTTTACAACTAGCATCTACCATATGTCTACTGACGGTTGGCATAATTTTTTAAATTGTTTTTGTTTTTTTACCACATTAAGGGACTTAGAAATATAGTAGTAATTTTTCACATTTTCAAGAAAATATGCAAAATAGATTTTTTTAGGGACTAGGCCAGTTCTGATGTGGCTTTGATGGGCCTGTATGTTAGATACCCCAATAAATGACCCCATCTAAGAAACTACACCCCTTAAAGTATTTAAAAAAGCATTTAAGAATTTTGTTGACCCTTTAGATATTTCACAGAAATTAAGGCAAAGTGGAGGTGAAATTTAAAAATTTCATTTTTTTGTGCAGATTTTCAGTTTTTATTCATTATTCACTGGAACACAGTAGATGTGATCAGGGAAATGCAACTTAATATCGATTCCTCAGATTCTGATGTTTTCAGAGATATACAATATGTGGACCTAGTGCGCTATTTGGCTCAACCACAAGCCTCAGAATAAGAGGAGCACCTATTGGACTCTGGGGTCTCATTTTCATTACAATTTTATTTAGGCGCCATTTCAGGTTTGCGGACGCCCTAAGGTGCCAAAACCTAATAAGCTCCCCTAACAAGACCCCATATTGGAAACTACACCCCTTACAAAATATTACCAGAGGTGCAGTGAGTATATCGACCCCACAGGAGTTTCACAAAGCCCCCATGACAGGTATTAGTCTTTATTGTCCTTTGTCTACATGTTTAAAGCTAATCAATGTGGTGAGAAAACCCCTTTAAGTTAAATACTGCAAATGACAAACCTTCCACTGAAAACTTGGAGGTTTTAGGGTAAACTTTGATAGGGTTTGATTATTAGTTTTGTTTTCTAGAATGTAAGGGTAATCATGGGATTAAGTATTTTTTGGACATTCCGTTAAATAATTCCCACAAAAAAACTGATCAGTGCTTGAACCCCAACATCAACCTGCTGTAAATAAAAGGCCTTGCAACACCCCCCGTGAATTAAATGACACATCACTTGGAGTACATTGAGATCAGCAGGCCATTAGTGTAATACATAGACATGGTGGGTCCTCTGTAGACAGATTATTTTTGTCACCAATCTCTATCTTAAAAAATAGATAAGGGACTTTCTAGTAACTTAAAAAGTTAAGTGTAATTAAATATCACAATATCATATTCTAATTTTGGAAATTCCATTGAGTTTGTACATTATCCCATAATGTAAATTCTTGGTAGTTTGTAGTGAACTTAGGTGAGATTTTTTTTAAATCTAGAACAATGACCAATGGGAGAGGTGCACAGAGCAACTAATCAGATTCCACCTCTTATTCCTCAAGAGGCAAGGTCATTACTATAGTGTCGCTACCAGACCCGGGATCCTGAGATGGTCCAAAGACATATAAAGGAAGAAAGCGGTGTTATATATGGCACATAATAAGTAGGGGGCCTTTTGTAGATTTTGCACTGAGGCCTAGGAGATTGAAATACAAGCAGTGGTCTGACTGATTCTTTTCGTCATCTGTTTCTCTTTTGCTCTAGATCAGTGTTTCTCAACTTCAGTCCTCAAGACCCACCAACAGGTCATGTTTTCAGGATCTCCCACAGAATGCACTGACAATAATGAAATCACCTGTGCAGAATGCACTGACAATAAGGCCGTGTTCACACGGCTTATTCACGGTGGATTTGTGCGCCGTATTGAGCGCACAAATCCGCCGTGAATACGGGGCGGGACGGGGGCGGGGGCGGAGCGCGGCGGGGGCGCCGCTCCCGGCCCCATAGACAATGCATGTTTCGGCCGTCGAAATAATGTGCATGTCACTTTCTCCCCCCGTGGCGGATTTGCCGAGCGGGGGGGAGCGACGGATTCCACTGTTCTCTATGAGAGCAGTGGATTACCGTAATGACTCCGACGGATTGGCGCCGTATTGAAGCGCAAATCCGGCGCGGAATACGGCGCCAATCCGTCGGCAAATAAGCAGTGTGAACGGGGCCTAATGATATCACCTGTGCAATACTGAGGAAATCCTGAAAACTTGACCTGTTGGTGAGTCTTGAGGACTGGAGTTGAGAAACCCTGCTCTAGATTTTGCCAAACTCCTCCTATGACTTCTTTAATAATAACCGAATACCAAAATTTCCATTGTGTGGAAGCTAATTATTTATTCACCCCAAAGCTTTAACTATCTGTGCAAACACTCATTCCTGATAAGATCACTTATCTGCCAATGCTGTAGACCTCTGATGCCAGTAAAGGGGCCTTACAGATGAAAATTAAAGATGTTGCACACTTTGGTAAAGGGAACCTGTTATGCTGTGGATACATTAACTATGGTATCTAAGTAGTTAGCCAGAGTTGGCAGGAAAAATTAAAGCTAAACTAAAGGAGTATCAAGATAGGCAAGCTTTCTATTACAATAAACCTGCAAAGGATCTGCCTGATCTCCAGAGGAATGATCATATACGGGTGTAGTCAAGCATCAAATATAACAAACACTGGCAAAAGGCAAAGGTTGTCCAGAAACTAGGACCTCGGTCATACGAAATTGTAACAGAAGGAAGAAGACAAAGGAGAAAACGGAGATATCTGAGGAAAACACAAGAACAAGATGATTCATGGCCTTTTGAACAGTATCCTGACACCCAAGACAACGAGGCAGCATGTACAAGCCAAGAACCAACAGGTACTGCTGACCATCATTGTGAGGATTCTGGCCAGAGACAGGTAATAGAAGGCAGATTACCAGAAACAGAAGAACAAGATGTAGACAGTGACACTTCTTATGTTACTAGAGCTGACAGAATGATCAGAAAGCCTGCCCACCTCAAGGATTACATCTAACTGTACTGTATTATAGTTATCTCTAACTTGGTCATGTTAAGTGTTGTTTTTATTATTTTTCATTGTTCCTCCAGTTAAAAGAGAAAATATGTAGCACTATGTCATATGCTGTATGGCCCCTAAGGCAATGTTCACACGGCTTATTGCCGACGTAATTGCGGGGACGGATTTCGCCCCGCAATTACGCCGGCAGCCGTGCAGCGGGGGTGGGGCGGGGGGGCGGCAGCTCACCGGCCTCATAGACACTCATTATTCACGGCGCGTACACGCCAAAAAAATAATGTGCATGTCTCTCTCTCCCCCCGCGGCGGATTCGCCGAGCGGGGAGAAGAGACGGAATCCATAGTTCTCTATGAGAGCAGTGGATTACCGTAATGACTGGGACTGATTTCAGCCGTACTGCAGTGCAAATCCGGCGCGCAGTACGGCTGCAATCCGTCCCAGAATAAGTCGTGTTAACGAGGCCTAAGGGTCTCACTACTTGTAAATGTGTACTACAACTACATTGTTGGTTTAGTGGTCAGGGACCTGATCAGACGCATGTGTAATGGCAGCTAATACGTCATGTAATAAAGTACCTGAAGACATCTTCTGAGTGTGGTCCATCATAAGTAACAAATAACACAACAGATTTATCCACAGTCCCAGCCACTAAAAGCAGGTCGCGGTGTGTATGGAACTGGTTCTACTCATGAGTCCAATCAATACATTCTCACACCCCCTTCCTGACAGGCAGAGGTAGGCACCCTAGGTATTCACCTACCTCTTCCTACCATTGTCCCATTCCTGGCCATATGTAAAGAGCCTGTGATTCTCTTTGTGGAAAATCACTGTAAACTTCATAATCATATCTGAGGCATACAGCAGTGCAGTAGAAATACTATAAGGGTATGTTCAAACGGCGTCCTGGATACAGTTTTGCAATACGTAAAACGTTTTCTGGACTACAAGAACATATCCCTATTATTTCTATGAGCTTTTTAATGCATAAAACGGATCAAGAAGTGATTCATATTTTACATTGAAATCAATATAATAACACATGAACATTATTAAATACGTTTTGGTGTCCATTTCTCGGTATGTATATCGTACCCAAAAACATATTTAACAAACATCGTGTGAACATACCCTAATAAAAGAACTGTAGTGAAACCAGACTATAATATGGCCATGAGCATGATGCCTCATAATGTACATGTTTGTAGAGTCTTCAATACATCTTAAGATTCTGTTGACTATCGACTTTGAGACAATTTTTTCTTAGATGTTCTTTAACAATAAATGGGGAAATATATTAGGGCATTCATAGGTTTCTAGAAAATCCCATTGTGGTCTGCAGTCGTGATAAGAAGATTGAGAGCTCCCCATGTAGGAACCCCTTAAGATCAGCTTAGGGCAGGGGACAATATTTTAAAGTGGGGTTGTTATGTCGAATGCTAATTGAATTATTGCTTTGAAAGGCAGCAGAACTTAATCCTGGTTCACATCGCCTGAATTTTAGGGGTTCAAATGTCAAGTGACTGTTCTAGCGTTCTGTTTTTAAAATGCTAGCTGTTGTAGTTTCCCTTCTATTTTCCCTCCAACTTCAAAGAACCTCACATACGGTTTATATTTTTAAGAACACACAGCTATTCAGAGGTTCATATTAAATTTGCTTCCTGCAGGCTTTAACATTTCTGTTTGGGTCCATAAATTTTGGTAGGGCTGTCTTGAATGGTACTTAGCTTTCTTTCATTTTACCTTACTTCATCACCTTACTATGATATTTTTTTAACTACATAACAAGTAACAGCTGATAGAAATATATGTATGCACAAGTAGACATGTGAGTGTGTGTGTGTATGTATATATACATATATATATATATATAGAGAGAGAGAGAGAGAGAGAGAGAGAGAGAGAGAGCTTTGTCTTTTTGCTATCATTTTTATGATATCAAACATTTTTTCAACTTTTGTTTCAAATGAAAAATTATAATTAAAGCAACATATAACCATGTTTGTAACTGCCTGGGTTAAAGGCACAGAATAAGCTATGGATCCAGGCAACTAAGAGAGGAAATCTCCACTCAGAAGTAGGGTGCAGTTAAAGGGGTTGTCTCGCTACAAGGATTGCTTTTTATTTTAAAGATCTTACAAAAACAAGTCACTTTGCAATATATGTCCAATAACAATGTCCTTCCTATTCCTAGATATCCCCTCTTGTATGGGCTGCATCAGCTCCTCAGGTTGCTATTGTTACAGACCTGGCTTTTACCGCAGCCTAATGGAAGCCAGTAAACACGCCCCTGAATTCAAAATGAAACCAAGAAAATAGGTAAGATGAATCAATGCAGTGAGACAACCCCTTTAAGGGGTTTTCCGCTACTTTTCAAAATGCTTCCACGATCCCTGATTGCGCCAAAATACAAAATGAACCAGTACTTACCTCTTCCTTTGTTACCGTTCCAAAGCCATCAGAGCTCTTTTGGTCCCCAACAGCCCCTCAGGAATAATGCCCTGTTTATTGCTAATATGAATTTAGGCCAATGACTGGCCTCAGCAGTCATGTGTCATATATTTGGCACATGACCCCTGAGGCCAGTTATCGCCTCATGGTCACAAGATCTATGAACTGAACATGATCAGCGAGGGATTGTCGGACACCGGAGCTCCAGAGGTGCTGCAATGGTAGCTACAGGAGAGACAAGTCCTGGTTCATTTTTGCTAGGTTTTGGGAAGTAGTGAAAATCCCTTTAATGATAACTATAAATGTGTAAAGCCAAGAAAGGAAAAAATAAATGTACACCACGGGGAGGACAAGTAGGAAAGGACATAAAATTATAAAATAGTTTTTTTTTTTTTTTTTTTAAATCAACCATAGTAATATTCACATTACACATAGAAAATACTGGGAAGAAGAATGGGTGGCTCCTATAGTAGTGTAATAACCTCCTGTACAGCTAGTTAGCTATTAGACCTGAGCTCTGTTCAGGAGGCACTCACAGTGTTATGTCCCATTCGAGGAGGGGGATTGTTGGCTCCTATAGAAGTAGATGCACCTGCCTGATTAACAGCTGTTCAGGAGGCAGGAGCTTTCATTACTATAAGAGCCTCCCACCTGCATCCTCCAACAAAGTAGGAGCTGCTCATCCGCCTCCCCAAACAGAGAAGAAGCTAGCCACCCACCTTCCCTAACAGAGAAGAAGGTAGCCACTCACTTTCCCTTACAGAACAGGAGCTATCCACCTACCTCCCATAGCATAGCAGAAGCTAGCCACCCACCTCCCCTAACAGAGAAGAAGGTAGCCACTCACTTTCCCTTACAGAACCGGAGCTATCCACCTACCTCCCATAGCATAGCAGAAGCTAGCCACCCACCTCCCCTAACAGAGAAGAAGGTAGCCACTCACTTTCCCTTACAGAACAGGAGCTATCCACCTACCTCCCATAGCATAGCAGAAGCTAGCCACCCACCTCCCCTAACAGACAAAAAGCTAGCCACTCACTAAGTGCACACAAGATTCTCTTGGTTACCAAGCATCTCTCTCTCCTCTCTCTTATCTGATTAGTTGGAAGCTACTGTCTGTCCATGGTGATGTCACTCCCTGCTGTGCGTAACTTCTAGGAATGGAGCTTTGTTTGTTTAAGATAAGGACATGTTTTCTCTCCTTAGAACTCTGTAGTCTTGTGTACTACAGATTTTACATCACTTGCAGTCATTTCACTGTAACAGGCTCAGCTAAGAATAGCAGAGCTGATATGTCAATCACTGCTAGAGACCCATCCACAGCCTGACCAGGAAGTGTGTCTAAAGCTGGCTGTGGCTCTGTGAAACTGCATGGTGAGACAACCCCTTTAAAGGAGGCATCATTTTTAAAAACAATTTAATATAAATACGCTGAATGAGCAAAAAAATAAAATCAGTTGGACAACCTCCAATTTTCAATCTAATGATGCCCGTATTTATCACAGTGGCTCATCCTGTATATATTTATTTTAAACAAATGAAAAATGCAACTTGTATACAGCTCACCACTTCTTCTTAAGTTGCAATGTCCACATAGTGATTCTAAGGAGGGAACTGATCTCCGCACGGAGAGCTGCCGGTCCTTGCTCACATTCAAGCATAACCCGAAATTAGTCAGGGAATCCAGCGGATGAAGTAACCTCCGATCTTTATTTAATAGATGTGCTCACAGGTAGGTGACATAAAAATGCCGACATAAATGCTAACGTGTTTCTGACCCTAATCGGGTCCTTGTTCACAGCGGGTCCTTGAGCATGCCTATTAAATAAAGATTGGAGGTTACTTCATCTTCTGGATTCCCTGACTAATTACGGGTTATGCTTGAATGTATTTATTTTAATATTGCAGCTATGTTCCAAAGTACTGTACAGATATGGTCATTATTCACATTGTCCTATCTGTAGTTTTTAAAAGCTAATCATTGTGATTGGAAAACTCCTTTAACCCCTTAAGCCGAACGCCTGAAAAGTAGTTAATGACCAGGACATTTTTTTAGTTTTTGCCTCCTTGCGTTTCAACAGTTGTAACTTTTTTATTTTTCAATGACGCAGTTGTACGAGGCCTCGTTTTATTCAAGACAAGTTCTACGTTATGGGGGAATAGTTTAAATTCATTTATAAATAATTGCAGAATTCTTATTTTTTTTATTTTTATTTTTTTTAAATTTTTTACACCATTCACATTTTACACTTAATAACTTGTTAGATTAATTCTACAGGTTATTATGGTCGTGTGGATACTAATATGTGTAGTGTTTTTTTGTGTGTGTAATATATGCACAACTATTTTGTATTAAATATTTATTTTTATTTTATTATTTATTTTTTTATTCATTTTGTTTACACTTTTTATGTTTTTTCCTTTTTTTTTTAAATCCCATGAAGGGAGAACTGCTTTACATTTTTTTATTTTTTTTTATTCATATATGCTAATACATTATAATCTGTGTCAGTCGAGCCGTTCCCCAGGCTCTGTCGGGTCACCGGGTGTTCCGATCACCCGACAGAGGAGGGAAACCCTTTGATTGCGCTGCGGTGACGATCCGCCGCAATCAAAGGGTTAAAGCACCGGGTGCGGGGTTTCCCCCCTCTTCCCGGTGCTCGCAGGAGATGCTCTGGGATCAGGGCTGTGAAGTACAGCCCCGATCCCAGTGCTGCTGCGACGCCCGGGCGCCGCAAACCCCGGTGTCTGCAGCAATGCCAAAAGACGTCGCTGTAGACGAACGACCCGCACCAGCCGACATCAAAAGTCGACGGGCGGTCGTTAAGGGGTTAAGAACAAAGGTTATTATTGACATCACATCATAGAGTGCCATGGGCACGGCACGAGTCCTGCACCATTTACTTTAGCTTCGAGCACTGTGGCTCTGCTACACACCAGTAGCGACGTTGCATGCTATACACTGCAGCCACTTACACATGTGCCACCAGACTCTCCTTCTTCAGCTGTGGCCGAAAGAAAACCAACCAAGGCTGAGATTTACTGAGGCTTTATACAGGAATGAAAATCCTCCCACTGACCCCCACAGACTCACATAACAAAGGTGTGCGGGGCCAATATAGTTCCCCTGAGGGACAGGAAGTGAGGTCAAATCTTCTGAACATGAGCTCAACAAAATAAATTACAGCGGTGTTAACACTTTCCAGTACTATCTAGAACTAAAACACATTTTTGTCTGTAGTTACATACTGTACAAATTCAACTTAAGAACAAACCTATATAATCTATCTTGTTTATGAACCAGTATTATATTAGTGCCTCTATGTAATTTTTTTAAAAGATTTTAAAAATGCCTGCTGCCTCGTAGAGACATGTATGGAGGTTCAATACAATGAATTCCTGCAGCTCTGTCTTAGGTTATGTTTAGAGATGGGCGAATTGATTCTAACGAAGTGGAATTCGTTTAGAATTTCAGGAAAACTTCGGTTCTGAACGAAGTCGAACTTTGGGGTACTTCGGGTGAACGAAGTGTGCTTTTGATTGATAAAATGGCTGCGAGCACATGGCGCTACATGGGGCAAAGCACTCTGGGAGGAAGAAGGGTATAGCCTGCATGACATGTGCAGAGATGAAGCCAATCAGAGACCGGCGGGATTCTGTGACGTCACCGCACTATATAAGTCCGGGCGCGACGCTGGGAGCTCACACTCCTCTCACTGTACTGATCAGGGAAGGTGCTGCCGCGGCTGATTGTTACTGAAGAACTGATTTTTATACAGCGATTTTTGTGGGGTGTCTCAGCTTGTCTCAGAGACTGCTTCTCTTAATGTTCTATTTCTGATTTTGTGGGGTATTGGATCTGAAGTCCAGTGTGCGTCCACTGCAGCTGCATATACATTTTAATGCTATCTGCTCACAGCACATTGAATATCCAAGGGGGATCTAAGCCAGTTCCTGTTGTATTCATTTAAAGAAACAGCGTTTTTACAATACAAATACCACTTCATTTTTGGCTGCTCAATTCTTTGGCGCAATTTACATCCAGGGGTTAATTAAGCGTTGTTTTTCTGCTGTGGTGACTCCAAGAAACCGTCTTTTTCACCGCCAAAAAATAACATTTTCGTGTCTCAGAATTCACACGCGAAGGTTAATTACAATTTTTTCTCTTGTTGTGTAGCGTAGAAAACACGCAATTGTAACACGCTAAAAAGCTAGTAGTTTCCGGCTGCTCAATTCGTTTGTGCAATTTACATCCAGGGGTTATTTAAGCGTTGTTTTTCTGCTGTGGTGACAAAAATAAACCGTCTTTTTCACGGCCAAAATTACAATTTCCTGTACCATAATTCACAAGCAAAGGTTAATTACAATTTTTTCTCTTGTTGTGTAGCGTAGAAAACACGCAATTGTAACACGCTACAAAGCTAGCAGTTTGTGGCTGCTCAATTCTTTTGCGCAATTTACATCCAGGGGTTAATTAAGTGTTGTTTTTCTGCTGTGGTGACAAAAATAAACCGTCTTTTTCACCGCCAAAAATTAAAATTTTCCTGTACCTCAACCTGCCTCTGTCCCATCCGGTTCCCTCAGCCAGAGATCTACTATGTGGTCTGGGCTCAGCGCCACTATATAGCGAGGATGAAAAATTTGAGGAGGGCAGTAGTCCTCGGTGCGGAGCGTTGGCGGTAAAATCCGATACTCGGCGGTTGGAGTTTTTTGCTAAACACCCGG
>JAODAL010030556.1:0-49764 GCA_025379985.1 Phyllomedusa bahiana
CAGAGACACAGTCAGGAGCCCGGTGGGTACTTGAAGCGGTGCATTCACGGGGCCCGACATGCGGGTTTCCCACCACTCGCCCGCGGGCAAAGGATTTCCCCCCGCGACCCGGGGGGAGGTTCCCCCAGGTTTTGGGGGCCCGTTTACGCCCGACGGCTTTCAAAATCCGTCTGTAAATCCGGTGAAAAACCCGACCCTGGGGACAAGCCCCAATTTATGTCAAAATTTTCTTTTCGAACCTGTTCTGGCCCCAGTTCGTGATGGTGATCAACACCAGGGCCCCCCCCAAAAATCTTATTTCCTTTGGGCATTCACTGTAGCTCCATGTATACAGGTGAAAATGGGAAAAGTAAAGTACTTGCTTGGTTTTCAGGTGTATTGTCCCGGGGAAAATTGGGATGCCAATGGCACACTCTTTTTCTGTAGCATGGATGTTAGCATCGGTTGGCTTGACTTATCCTGATGCCCTCACAGCAGGGAAATTAAAGTGGTTGTCCAGGGAAACAATTCTTAATTTATAAAGGGGCAATATGAAAAAAATAAAGCAATGAAAAAACCTATATGTCAAGACTGGCTATTTAAACAAATTTAAATCCCGGAACCCCGTTAAAAATCCGAAAGGCGACAGCGCGGGGTAGGGGAAAGGGAACCAAAGCTATTTGTTTTTAAACCTCATTCCCTTGTAAATTAAAAGGGTTTTCAAACTGCCTCTCTTTCTCTGCTTTTCTTCCTAATAAGCAGCCACAGTCGTGCCATTGCCAGGGCCCCACCATGCTAAGGTGCCCCCTGCTCCACTTTTGGGTGGCCAAGCCTGCCCTTTTACCCCCAAACCAAAAAAACCCGGGCCCTTTTCTTTTCCCTTAAAGGGTTTTTTACATACAATGAAAAGTTTTAAAATGTGAAAAAATTAAATAAGATATTACTAAATTATTTTGCTTTTTTATTTTCTTTGTAAAAGGGGATAAGGAAAATTTTTTAAAAAAATCCCCCCGAAAGGGCGCAGGGAAATGTAATATAAGGTTCTTAAGAAATATTGGCCCGTAACCAGGTATTGTCAAAAAGGGCCCTTTTAGCAAATAGAATTATCCCAAAAAAGTCAACCACAAAAAAAAATGCTGACGGATAGATTCCACTTTGGGCGTTTAACTAAACCTATGGATCCATTTTCTAAAAGAGTTAATCGGTTCGGTGTGCTTCTGGTTCTTTTGGCAACATACTGTAACGAGGATAGCAGTCTATGATATTCTTTCCATCAAAGAGCTGAGCCTCAAAGAAGCGAAATCAGCATCTATGTGTATATAACCTTAGATACACACAGGGCCGCTGTTAGGGCAGTATAAGCAGTATTGCCGTACGGGGCCTGGCCAGTCTGTGAAGCAAGGGTTGGCCGCCGCGCGACAGGTTTTGCCCCTTTTTTCACGTAAATGGGGGAGAAACAGATGTTGCGGGCCCGCGCTTCTGTGTAGGGTGGAGCTAGTACTGTGAGGGGGGGCCCGCCTGGGGTCCGGTCACAGTGGTGAATGACACACCCCAGGGATTATTATTACTCTCCTTCGCGCTGTGACCGGAGCAGGCGAGGCCTCCCTTGTTCCCGCCAGTAGGCGGGGGGTCAGGGTAGGTGCTTTTAGGTGCAGGATCAACAGTCTGCAGCAGTATTTTCAAACCCCCCCCCCCTGATCATTGCTGTGGGGCTCTGTGGTGCAGAGACCCGCCAAAGGGGGGTCCTGGAGGCCGCTCCCCAAACACTACGGGGCGGGATCGGAATCACATTTTAACTCCCCTGCAGTGGTGTGGCCGGTGAAATTTTGGGCTCCTTGTTTTTTCCCGTGATTTGTATTTTGCTGTTTATTGTGTACCCGACTTCCCGGTTGTTTACTTACCCCGGTTGTCTTTGATTTTGTACCCCCGTCCCGTTCGTGTTTTTACCTCGGGGTTGTTTAGTTTACCCTGGTTCTGATTTGTGGGTTTGGGGTTCGTTTTGGTTTTACCCGGGGCTGTCTTATCTACTTTTCCTTTTGGCTCCCCCCACTCTAGCCGCAGGGACGTCGCCCCGTTGGCCCTCTGCCGTTTGGAGCACGCAAGTAGGCAGGGACAGTGGGTGGGTTCAGTCAGGGGTCACTGTACCTCCCTGACGTGCAGCGGGACAATAAATAAATCATTAAGGCCCGCCCCCCGGGGCAGGTCACTGATTAAATTGTCGATCCCGCCATTGGCAGAAGAGAGGGTAGAGGAGAGGGTCACTCGGTTACAGTGCAGAAGTTGATAACTAAGTTTGCGAACAAAGGTGGGCCCCCTTTAAAAGCAACCTCCCCCCCGGTGTTTGGGAGGGGGCCACCGGCCCCCTATTACCCACTACCGCCCGCTGGCTTTTAGCCCGGCTACCTCCTACGTTCCGCTGCCCGGCTACTAACCCGGTACCACAAAGTCCTGTCCGCCAGGCCACCTAGCCTGGCTACCTACCTAACAACCCGCTCACCTGGCTACCTATCTAACTACCCACCCGCCTGGCTACCTACCGAACAACCTGTCCGCCTGGCTACTTACCTCACTCCCCATCCACCTGGCTACTTACATAACTACCCGCCCGCCTGGCTACCTACCTAACTACCCACCCGCCTGGCTACCTACATAACTACCCGTCTGCCTGGCTACCTGCCCACCTATCTACCTCCCTGCCCGCCTGCTTACCTCCCTGGCTACCAACCCACCTACCTCACTGACTACCCAACTGGCTACCTCCCTGGGTACCTGACCACCTACTACCCACCTAACTCCCTGGCTACCTGACTGGCTACCTCCCTAGCTAATCGACTACTTACTACCCACCTACCTCACTGACTACCCAACTGGCTACCTCTCTGGCTACCTGCCCACTACCTGGCTTCCTACCTGTGTGTGTGTGTGTGAGGGGGGGGGGGGGGGTTATGTACCTAACTACCCGGGTACCACGGGGCAATTATTACCATTTGGGGCAGCATGGATGGAGAGTTTGTAGATGGGGGGGCACAGATAGGAAGATTAAATAAAAAAGTGAGGAGTCTCAGGTGTTTGTGTTGTGAATTCTGCAGGGATGGGTCATGGCCGGGAGAAGTCATCACAGCGGTCTGGAGCGGACACAGAAGAAAAGGGAACATGAACGGCTCATCAGACGAGATGTCAACTGTGAGTCACTAAATGTAATTGCACTGTGTACACTTGTAGCTACCACTATATGATCACTATATGGCAGTAATTTTGGTCTTATTGTAACAAATTATATTCAGTGACAGTATGATAGTATTAGTCAGCATCTTTATGGTGGAGATATGTGGTGATGATGTGGCGGTATTATATGGTCTTTGTATATTGTTGTTTGCCAGTATTGGTCTGTATATACTGGTTTGATCAGTAACATGATACTGTTGATCATCTGGTGGTATTATACTATACAGACCCACACAATACACATAAACTATATGTTGTAAAATCCAACAAGAACTAAATCCCAAAACAAAGGTGCAATTGCATATTTTTTGTGGGGCGGAGCAGCTGGGGTTGTTTGGGGCAGGGTGGTGTTGTTGTTGGGGGTGGGGTGATGGGGTTGCTGGGGGCGGGGTTTGATGGGGGCCCCAGACACTTCAGCTGTACGAAGCCCTGAAATTTCTGTTGGCGGCCCTGGATACACATACTACACCTTAAATTAATGGGTTTTACTTTTATTAATAGTTCCACTTCCATATAATGTTTTTTAAAATAGCATTGACCAGACCTGGAAACAATTAATCATACCTACCAACTCTACTGGACCGTCCAGAAGAGTTGTCATATCTCCATAGGTCCAAGCTGTTCCCACACTATCCCCAACAGGAGCTAGCTGTACAGCCAGGTTCACAATATAACAGCCAGGATCAGAGCTAGCTCCAATCCTGGTCGTTTAACCCCATAGATACCAGAATTAATATTGTTTGCAGCATCTATGTAGTTGATGAAGGGAAAATGCTCCATTTGTCACCCATCAGCACCCATGATGCAACCACGGAGTACTGACAGTTGCCAAGACAACTGAAGGGCAAACAATGGCTTCCAGGTCTGTGATGTACAGAAGACTATTAGGCTTTGCCCAGACTTAGAGCCCAATAGACTGCCTGTCACAAGCATAACGCATAGCAGTACCGTAATGTATTGTTATGTATTGCAATAGCGATCAACTGATTGCCTAGTCCAGTCTCATAATGGGAGAAGAAAAATAAATAGTTAACAAAGAATTTGAACGTGTAAAAAATAACATAAGATAAAAAAAACACAAAAACTCAAATTACCCCAATAAAAACATTTGAAAAAAAGTAAACGTTAAATATTGCTGTGTCTGTAACAATCCGATCTATAAAATGACCATGTTATTTAATCCATACAGTAAACACAGCAAAAAAAAACAATAAAAAGATGCCACAAAAAGCATTTTTATTCATCTAGCTTCACGAAAAAAATTATCAAAAACTTTTATGAACCCCACAATGGTACCAATGAAAATGTCAATTGATCCACAAAAAAAAAAAAAACTCACAAAGCTCCATTAACAAGAAAATTAAAAAGTTATAGATCTTAAAAACTTGATTTTGCTATATCTATTTTTGTTGGGGTTTTACAATGTCTGAATTTTACTCCCCCGCTTTTGTGGATGCCAGTTTGTTTCTGCTTTGCCTTCTGTGTGTTCTTGGGTGGTACAGGCTCTGCTGATTGACATTTCAGGCCAATGGTGTTGTTCTGGTATAATCTTGCCTCTGGCCTGAGCGCACATGGTTCTGATGTGCTATAAAAGCTATTCATAGCAGCACT
This sequence comes from Phyllomedusa bahiana, assembly GCA_025379985.1. Classification (NCBI taxonomy): domain Eukaryota; kingdom Metazoa; phylum Chordata; class Amphibia; order Anura; family Hylidae; genus Phyllomedusa; species Phyllomedusa bahiana. The sequence continues at coordinate 4,816 of JAODAL010030556.1, forward strand.
GAGTCAGAGTGAAGCTCTGTGCATCAGCTACTGCAGCTATGTGCTCTGCAGTGCTGACAGGACGACGCAAGGCTAATGAGCTCTCCCTGTAAAAACAAAGAACATACTCCCACAAAACCCAGCCCCATCCTGCTGAGAAGATTTATAGCAAGTCTGCTAGAGCACAAAGGGGGTTTGGTAACCTGGGAAAGCATCTGTAAAAAAAAGTAAGATAGGTAACCTGCTGTATCTTTCAAATGAAGGAAACTGTAGAATTAATCTAACAGGTTAATTAGTGGGAAATGTGAATAGTGTAAAAGAAACAAATACAGACAAACCCTTTTTTCATATTTACGCTGCAAAAAATGTATAAAAAACTTCTCCAGTAATTTGTAAACTTCAATACCGTATATACTCGAGTATAAGCCAACCCGAGTATAAGCCGAGGAGCCTACTTTTGCCCCAGAAAATGGGAAAACTTATTGACTCGAGTATAAGCCTAGGGTAGAAAATGCAGCGGCTACTGGTGAATTTTAAAAATAAAAATGGATACCAATAAAATTACATAGGCAGTTTAATGTCCCCCATAGGCAATTATAGGCAGATATATGGCCCTATAGGCAGGTATATGTCCCAAAAGGCACGTATATGTCCTAATAGGCAGGTATATGGCCCCATAGGCATGTAATAGACAGTTATATGTCCCCCATAAGCAGATTATAGGAAGGTATATGGCCCCATAGGCAGGTAATTGGCAGGTATATGGCCCGACAGGCAGGTGTAGGGCAGGCTGTAGGCAGGTATAGGGCAGGTATGCAGGCAGGTAATAGGCAGGTATAAGCCGGCATGTAGGCAGGTATAGGGCAGGCTGTAGGCAGGTATAGGGCAGGTATAGGGCCGGCTGTAGGCAGGTGTTAGGGCAGGTATAGGGCCGGCTGATGGCAGGTATAGGGCAGGTATAGGGCCGGCTGTAGGCAGGTATAGGGCAGGTATAGGCAGGCTGTAGGCAGGTATAGGGCAGGCTGTAGGCAGGTATAGGGCAGGCTGTAAGCAGGTATAGGGCAGGATGTAAGCAGGTATAGGGCAGGCTGTAGGCAGGTATAGGGCAGGCTGTAGGCAGGTATAGGGCTTAGGCGTAACAGGTATAGAGCAGCTTAGGCAGTTATGGGCATGCCGTAGCAGTTAGGGTCAGGTCTTGGCAGGTAAGGGCAGATGCTTAGGCAGGTTTAGGGCAGGCTGATGACACAAGCTGCCTGTGCCGGAAACTCCAGACGGCCACGAGTCTGCGGCCGCCCGGAGTCCACAGCAGAGCAGGGAGCGCTCGCTCTCTGCTCTGCAGTGGTATCTCTTCACCTGTGTGCGCTCCGGAGGAGTCGCATACAGGGGAAGAGATAGCTGACAGTGCCCGGACCACCGCAGCGTCCGGACACTGTGCGCTCACTCGACATTCAGTTATATGAGCTCCCTGAGGAGTCGCATATAGCTGAAGCGTCCCTGTCAGGACTCGGGCCATCGCAGCGCCCGAGCGCCGACAGTGACTCGAGTATAAGCCGAGGGGGGATTTTTCAGCACATTTTTTGTGCTGAACAACTCGGCTTATACTCGAGTATATACGGTATGCCCCCCCTAAAATACAACTTCTCCCGCATAAAATAAGTTCCATACAACTGTGTCACTTAAAAAATAAAAAAGTTACAACTGTCGAAACACAAGGAGGCAAAAACTAAAAAAATTAGCTGGTTATTAAGGCATTTCAGGCCTGGTGTTTAAAGAGAATCTGTCGTCGCTTTTTTTTTTTTTAAATCAAGCCTCTGATCCATATTCTTTTCGTCTCAGCTGGTTTTATTTTCTGATTGTAGATTTCTCACTTCGGCCGTCTATATATGATTGTGGGGAAAGCTTTCTTGTCTGCACAACTTTAACAGTAGTCAGAGAGATGCTTTACAGTAGCTTCATGCACATAGGAGCCTATAGACTGGATCAGTCCCATTGATTTCTATAGGAAAGTTTTCTAGTATGATCTGTGATCTGGTGTGCAGAGAGGGGAGAGGAAGAGCTATGACATCTCCTACTGTGACAGGTGGATCCTGTGTTATCTATACACATTGGTGTCTCCTTTCAGTGTAATTCTTTCAGTGTAATTCTGCTTGTGCTGAAAAGGCGTAGACTACCGAAAATCTCTCTTTACAGAACAGGAAGTGTCAGACTATTCTTAGGCCTAGCGGCCAAAATGAAAACTGCAGGACTTAAGAATTATTAAAAAATATTGCAAGTGATTTGGGAAAAAAAAAATCCTAAAAAAAAATGTGTTTAACATAAAAACATGAGTTAAACAATAAGTCATTTTTTTTATGTCACATTCCCTTCAAGGGGTTAATGTCTTTTCAAATATATTTGTGCATAAGAGCTTCCACCATTTTTGTAGCCCATGTTTAAACCCATTCTGTGTTCATGGAACACAATGAAGAGTCATGCCCAAGTCATGCTCTCCATCCTGAGCCATAACCTTGGCGGGGCCCATTCCAGAGAATGTGGGTAACACCTCCTAGGTGCCAATATGCCATCAAACCCAGTATTCGAGATGTGGTCTCACTAGATCTCTGTACAGTTGGGTCACAATCTGCGTCTGTCTCTTGGTTATAAGACTAGCTATTTAAACAAACATTCAACTTGCTTCCCTACCCGCCTGGCTGCACTGGTGACTCGTTTTTGAAGCTATCAGATTGGAGAAGCCCTTAATTGTTCTTTTATGAAGTCCTGGATAGGACCTAAAAATTGCCCTACGATTTTGTGTGTCATCCTTCTGCAGGGGCCAGGATAATCCTCTCTCTCTCATTACAATCTGAGTATACAGTATATGCTGCCAAAACCATGCCTGGCGCCTTTTCTTCGGGGATCAGCATGAGGCTGTCTACAGAGAACACTCAGGGTTTGCTCATACAGAGGTGCCAGGTCTCTATGGTGAGTACACAACTGCCAGTGCCCTTTTTAAAACAACAAGGTGGCATCAATGTTTCTAGAAAACACTGAGCAGTCTTGAGTATATTCCCTTTGACTCTCCTCCTCCTATTATTTTATTTATATATGTATGTGTGTGTGTGGTAAAATTTATGGAAAACAGATCTACAGAACGGCAGGGCTGGAAATCTAACATGTTGTATATGTTAAACACAGCGCTTCTGCATTGAACAACCTCCCTTTACAGTCGCCTTAACCAGAGAAGCCAGTGACAATTGGCATCTTAATGGCGTTAGTCACAATGAAAGTTCGCAAACTTGACCAGGTATGTGAGCACATTTCACAGGGAGGTCAGATCCATGCACATCACATTTAAATGCAGTGGAAACATTTTGATTGCCTGCCAGAAACAATTTGTGTATTTATAGCCGTTGAGAATATTTTCTATCTTTAGGCACATTAAAGTAAAGCTGAGCTATCTGATGTAATCAGATTTCATAACCGGGAGAAATGAAAACAAAATCGTATTTTTTTATCATCTCCCGTTGCAGAGTAATATTTGCCAAATAAATAAGTGTGACAGGACAATTGTGATCACACTGACTGGATACATTGAAATGCAAATGGATTTTCAGAGCAGCTTAGTGCTCAGGCAATGTGAGGTGTGGAGTGTTTAATAGGCTGATAATGATAGATGGATAGAAAGATAGATACATTATCTTACAAAAGTAAGTACACCCCTTACATTTTTGTACATATTGTATTATATTTTTTCATAGGACAATACTGAAGATATGACACTTTGATACAATATAAAGTAGTCAGTGTACACCTTGCACAACAGTGTAAATTTGGTGTGCCCTCAAACTAACTCAGCACACAGCCATCAATGCATAAAGAGCTCTCAACAAAAGTGAGTACACCCCTAAGTGACAATGGACAAACTGTGCCCAAAGTTTCAATATTTTGTGTGGCCACCATTATTTTCCAGCACTGCCTTACCTCTCTTGGGCATGGAGTTCACTAGAGCAGGGGTCCCCAATTCCAGTCCTCAAGGCCCAGCAACAGGTCAGGTTTTCCGGCTTTCCTTAGCATTGCACAGGTGATTTAATTATTGTCAGTGGATTCTGTAGGAGATCCTAAAAACATGACCTGTTGGTGGGTCTTGAGGACTGGAGTTAGGGAAGAGTGCACTAGAGCTTCACAGGTTGCAGCCACTGGAATCTGGCAGTTTAATGTCCTCCATAAGCAGATATATGTCCCCCATAGGCAGGTATATGTCCCACTAGGTAGGTTTATGTTCCCCATAGACAGGTATATGTCCCCCATAGCAGGTATATGTCCCCCATAGGCAGGTATATGTCCCCCATATGCAGGTATAGGCAGGTATATGTCCCCCATAGGCAGGTATAGGCAGTTTAGTGTCCCCCATAGGCAGGTATAGGCAGTTTAGTGTCCCCCATAGGCAGGTATAAGCAGTTTAATGTTCTCCATAAGCAGATATATGTCCCCCATAGGCAGGTATAGGCAGTTTAGTGTCCCCCATAGGCAGGTATATGTCGCCCTAGGCAGGTATATGTCACCCATAGGCAGGTATATGTCAACCATGGGCAGGTATAGGCAAGTATATGTCACCCATAGGCAGGTATAGGCAGGTATATGTCAACCATGGGCAGGTATAGGCAAGTATATGTCACCCAAATACAAGCACTTGCCTTTAACAGAAGGCCACGCAAGCAGCGTGATGACACTCACGCTGTCTGTGCCAGATACTCCCGAAAGCCGCAAGTCTGTTTGCGGTCTTCCGGAGTCCTATAGCGGAGCAGGGAGCACTCGCTCTCTGCTCTGCAATAGTGTCTTTAGCTGTATGCGCTCCCAGAGGAAGCGCATACAACTGAAGAGATCGCCGCCAGCGTCCGGGCCATGGCAGCGCCCAGGTGCTTTCGGCTGACTCCAGTGTCAGCTGTATGCGCTCCCAGAGGAGGCACATACAGCTGAAGTATCCCCGTCGGCACCCGGGTGCTGCCATGGCCTGGGCACCAGCAGGTAACTCTAAAGATTCCCACCGGTGCCTGGATATGGCAGCGCTGGGATGCTGATGGGTGACTCCAGTGTCAGCTGTATGTGCTCCCAGAGGAGTCACATACAGGGTGACATATCTATATACCTGCCTTACTGAGGGGAGCTATATATACCTGCCTGACTGAGTGGAGCTGTATATACCTGCCTGACTGAGGGGAACTTTATATACTTGCCTTATTGGGGGACGTATCTATATACCTGCCTTACTGAGGGGAGCTATATATATCTGCCTGACTGAGGGGAGCTGTATATACCTGCCTGACTGAGGGGAGCTGTGTATACCTGCCTGACTGAGGGGAGCTGTATATACCTATCTTACTGAGGGGAGCTATACTGTATATACCTATCTTACTGAGGGGAGCTATATATACCTGTCTTACTAGGGGAGCTATATATACCTGCCTTACTGAGGGGAGCTGTATATACCTGCCTGAGGGGAGCTTTATATACCTGCCTGACTGTGGGGACATACCTATATACCTGCCTGACTGAGAGGAGCTTTATATACATGCCTTACTGGGGATGTTTCTATATACCTACCTTACTGAGGGGAGCTATATATACTTGCCTTACTGAGGGAAACTTTATATACCTGTCTTACTGGGGGATGTATCTATATACCTGCCTTACTGAGGGTACAGAGTAAGTTTCCACAAAAATAAACCCCGTTTACACTGTTTTCTTTTTTTTTAATTAGTCCGGCCCTTTAAAACCATGTCATTTTCTCACGCACAGCCCTGGTTTGGAGTCTAACATGTGTGTGTGGTACATTCTGCAGGGACGAGTTGTGGCTGAGAGAAGACATTATGAGGATCTGGACCGGATGAAGAAAGATAAAAGAGAACGACTCATCAGAAAAGACGTCACCTATGAGTCACTTAATTTAAAGGGGTTTTGCCAGGACGTGCCTTATCTGCTAAGAAGCAAATGTAAACAAGCCATGGAGCTGAGAGAGAGACAGACAGCCAGAGCACAGAGCCATGCATAAGGGATCGTGTGAAATGTTCACTCAAATAATCACACTACAACTAGTGGATTCTGTATACAAAAGACAACACCTTTTCTCCACTGCAGCTTGAAAGCTTCTTCATGTTCCCTGTCATCAAATAAAGCAGGGATCTACTCAGATAATCACACTACAACTAGTGGCTTCTATATACAAAAAAAACAACATATTTCTACCCGGTGCCTTGAAAGCTTCTGCAGCTCAGTCTCATTAGATAAGAAGCTTTCTCTGCACAAGCCCGGCCAGCAGCTCTTGTCAGGTCGTATCTAGTAGAAGCTTTGAAGTAACTAAGGGCAGGTAAGGCAGCCTGTAGCTCTCTCAGCCTGCAATTTTTATAATCACATATATTTAGAAAAGTGATTAAATACCCATTTTGGAGGATCCCACGTCAACATTACCTTGTGGCAAAACCCCTTTAACTGTCCTGTATTCGCTTATATGTCTGCAGAGCCTGTGTACACTGGTGTCTACCACTATATGGTCACTGTATGGAGGTAATATACAGTCTGCAGTAACAGTACAATGGTTTTATTCAGTCTCATTATGGTGATGATATGTTGTCATGCTGTGGTGGTATTATTTGGTCCTTGCATATTGTTGTTATTGCTAATATTGGTCTTGGTATATTGATTTGATCAGTTAATAGTATGATGGTATTAGTCATTATAGGGTCAATGGGTCAAAATGACTTAAAGGAGGGAATCCTGCAATTTCTAATAAAACAGCATAATGCTGAGAAAATGGGTAACTATGTAAAGCCTGGCCAGGCCATGGTTGGAGCTACCTTTACTCATGTGCTCTTTGCACTGATTATCATATGGGGGTCCTAAGTAATGAGTCCCACTCTATTATGTCCATATGCTTCAACAGGACATATGGACAAAAATTGGGTAATGATAGAGTAATGATATATGGCGGTATTATAAGGTCCTCGTGTATTGGTATTATTGGTCTTGGTATGGTGTTATGGTGGTAAAAGTCGCTATATAGTGGTGATAATGTGACCCTTGAAAAATGACTGACCCGCAGAATACAGATAAATGTCAATTAAACTGTTCAGCATAAAGTCCAAAAAAACTAAACCCATAAAACAAAAGGCACAATTGCATTTTTTTCCTGTTCACCCCATATTTTTTTTTATTTCTTGAGGGGGGAGGGGAGAGGGAACAAACACTTTGGCTGTATAACTTGTTTTTCTTTGGCCCTATTTGAAATCAATTATTTTCTACTGGACAATTCCTTTAAATAGAAATAATTTTCTGCAACGTGCTACACCGCAGACATCTGTCACGTCAAGTAGGGAACCTGTTGTTGAAAAGTATTGGTCCACAGACGGTGTCTGGGAGTAGCGGGGGCCCATGAGTCTCTATCTACGCCCATGACGCAGAGACGTTTCCCCTCTTTCAGATAAATTAGCTATATAGCTAATGAGTTCTTTAGCTTTAGGCTTGAAGTGTAAGGGAAGAAAATGTGACAGACCAGGCACAAAAATGTATTCAATTTTTGGAGGTTCAGCGTACTTAGGCGGTTAGCATGGAGTCTAGAAAGCAGTGTACAGATGAAATGGTTCCTTGGTGATTTGTTTGCCCAGGTTGTGTGAGGAAGAGGATTTCTACTGAAAAGGAAAGCGAGAGGCCCACGATGTATCTGTTACTCTTAGTGATTTATATTAGATATTTACTGCATTAGCTGAATATCCTACATGTGTATTCTGCATTCCTAATTCTTGTGTGTAGATTCACATGTACATCTTCTAATCTGATATATGAACACTGCTTCGCTGAAAAGCACATTATTTAAAGATAAATTGGGCTTTGAGCAGTTTATTCCTCTTGCCCTTGTGACATCTGCATTAAAGGCTGCATGTCCCCTCTTATTCAACATCTTGGGTCCGGTCATTCAACCAGACAGCAGCAGAAAACATACTAAAATTCACTCCCGATATCTTTGTGCCCACAAATAATTTCAGCTCATTCAATTATGGTTCTGATGTTACTTTCTACATAATAAACCCTCCTGTAAGTTCTAGTTTTTACATTGTTGACATTGTTAAAAAGCCGCCATTATGGCATCAAACGGATCGCAGATGACGTCTCGCCTCTAATGTTCTGCTCTGGAGACAACAGATTCTTGAATCAGATATCATTATCATACTACAGCTTAGGAGACTACAGGGGAAAGGGAACACACGTTAAGGGGCCGTTTCCATGGCACAGGACAAATACCGGTATTTGTCCTGTTTTGTGGCCGCCCCGACGGCCGCGCGGGGGGGGGGGGGGGGGGGGGGGGGGGGGGGGGGGGGGGGGGGGGGGGCGGCTTTTCTCCGCGATGAGCGGAGAACAGCCCTCCCCCCTTCCATAGACATGCACATATTCCGTCGGGAACCCGGACGGAAGATGGTGCATGTTCTATGTTTTGCCGCTGGACCGCCGGCGACAAAACCGCAGGGCGGAGAACCCGTGAAGTGGGGACTGCTGCACGGGTTTTCCATAGAGCACAATTGTGCTCATTTTCGGCCGGTTTTTCAGGCGGTCTGAAAAACCGGCCGAAAGCCCGTGCCGTGGGGACATGGCCTAACTCTCCAATCTTCCAACAAAATAAACAGATAACAGTATAAAACACAACCATAGAAAAATATATATGTATGTAAAAAAAAAAGACTTGGACAAAATGAACAGTGGCTGCAAATATAACAGCATCAATTTTAGTTTCAGCATAGCAAAGAAGAGTTTTCATTATAAGGAATGGAAATGTATTGTTGGCTGAAAAAGTATCAGGGAAGCATTTGCTAAGGGATAGCCAACGCAATGCATAAGAGGGTTGTCTCACAAGGACAATTTTTGTCCAAATGTCCTGTTGAAACATATGGACATCATAGAGTAGGAATCATTACTTAGAACCCCCAGATGATAATCAGTACAAAGAGCCCTTGAGTCAAGGTGGCTCCGACTCTGGTGACCTTGGCCTGGCCAGGCTTTACATAGTTACCCATTTTCCTAGCATTATGCTGTTTTATTAGAAATTGCAGGATTCCCTCCTTTCTTAAGTCATTTTGACCCTTTGGTAGTAAGCCTCAATGGCACTGGATAGTCTATCTCCACTAAAGCCAATAAAATGTCAAATGAAAGGTGCAGCCAATTTGAGATCAGAGTCTGAAGTCCTATTCCACTGAGGCCGTATAAAGCTTTCAGAGCTTGTATTTTGGTGGGTCCACATTCCGCGGATCAGTAGGATATGGAGCTGTAATACGGCCATGACTATGAGACTTAAACCTGACAGAGACCAGGCTGCAAAAGTACTTGTAGTAGACACTGACTTTCAGGGTGTGAATAATTATGCAATTTACTGTTTAGTATAATTGCAACGAACATAGATCACTTTGATCAAAGTGCATTAAAAAGGCTAATTACATCCACTGTGATGATCTCAACAGAGCCTTGATGGATGAGCTCTTGAAGCAGAGGCATTTTTTCTGATGACCTGGTTTTTGTGAAGTCAGCACAAGCCCCAGATCTCCAGCCTTTAACAATGCATAAAAGATTGATCCATAGAAGGGGCTCCCAGGGTGACAGAACAGAGCAACAGAATAAAAAACAGCATAAAGAGTAAAACTGGCAGCAAACTGGATGTAATCTGTCATGACTGGTGCGGCCTAGTGGGAAACTCTGGAAGACTGCAAGATTTAAGAAGCACAGATTGTGTCAGGTGACTTTACACCAAAGGCTCCGACCTGATGGAAACGGTTTAGAAGTCAGCCCTGCAGTACCAGAGTGCAATCTATGTCTATATACTGGTTATCTATGTAATATATTTGTGCGTATGGAGTGGCATAGTTCTTTAAGTTAAACACTTGAGGACATTTTTCCTGTGCTTCTCCCTGGCTTTTGACCCTTAACGTGACATTTATTTTTTTCTTTCTGAAAGATGCTAATAGAAGGGAGAAAAAAAAAAGTTTTTGACTCACAGTTGTGTGTCTTCAATAGATTGAAATCTCAAGTTGAATATACATAATAGCAAAAAAAATGAAGGTGGAACCATCCATTATAAATAAAAATCTTGCAGCTATATTACAAAAACATCAAGAAATTCACACAAAAATATGGGAAAAAATGTCCAGCAAAGCAACTTCTTACGCATTTCGAACCATATGGTTCTTACTCATGGATAATGACAAGACATAAATTCTTTCCTTAAAAATACATGCCGGCCAATGAAAACACAGTGTTAATTACATCCACATATGCAAAAACAATCCAAAAAAACACAAATATGATGTTTTTGTAATAAAACTGAAAGATGTTAATTTATAAAAGATGGTCCTGCTTCATTTTTTCCTGTATTGTGAGGAAGACCTTTAGTTGCTCATAGGATTCTGGCCATGCAGACTATTATGCACCTTGCTCACAACATAATCTTTCTTGGTCGAGCACTCCTGGGGAGAGCGATAGTGGTCCTAAATTTCCTCCATTTATACGCAGTGTGTCTGACTTTGTATTGACAGAGATCAAACTCTTTAGAGATGGTTTTGTAACCTTTTCCAGCCTGATAAGCATCAACAGCTCTTTCGAGTTCCACAGAAATCTCTGTTGTTTGTGTCATGATTCACTCCTATGCACATGTTATGAAGATCGGACTTAGATCCCTGTTCTTTAAATAAAACAGGTGACCCTCTCAGATGTGATTATTCCATTGATTCACATACTTTTGCAATCCTACGCGATTATTAGATTATTTTGCTTTCAAAATATTTTTTACTCATGTGTTTGATTTATTTCTCCTTATCTACTTTGAGGCCTTGTGTGAAAAAACAATGTAGTTTAAGGTCACAGTTATGCAGAAATACAGAACATTTTGAAGGGTTTACAAACATTCAAGCTGCTGTACTTTACTATTTATTAAACATTTATCTGGAGTTTTTCCACAAAATATGGGAAATCTTTCTGTTTGTAACCCAAGCTTCCTGATGCAATACTTGTGTTGTTTTTACTGCACCACCAACAGTATGAATCAGCTTATTTTAAGAATAAGAAACTGGCTACAAACATCTGTATAGCACAAAGTAAACTAAAATCAGTACAGAATCATTTAGTCAGTAGGAGATACTTGGCTAATGATTTAATTAAAACCGTAATCTCCTTGCTTTCCAGCTTTTGCACAGCTACAACATTCCTTATGTTCTGTAGTCCTTGGTTGGCACTGTCTTATGGATAGCCTCATGCAGACTGTGAATCCTGAACAAGTACACTCAAGGGCCGTTCACATGGCTTATTGCAGAGACGGATTGCAGCCGTATTGCGTGCCATATTTGCGCTGCAGTACGGCTGGAATCCATCCCAGTCATTACGGTAATCCACAGTTCTCATAGAGAACTATGGATTCCGTCTCTCCTCTCCGCTCGGCGAATCCGCCGGGCGGGGAGAAAGTAACATGTTCATTATCCCGACCGGATACGCGCCATGGATGAAAAGTCTATGGGGCCAGTGGGCAGCGCCCCCGCCCCTTACTCAAGCTGTAATTGCGGGCGAAATCCGTTCGGCAATTACGGCTTGAATAAGCTGTGTGAACCGGCCCTTAGGATATATTCACACATGCAATTAGTCATAATGAAGCAGCATCACTACTGCACAGGAATTATGACAAAACTGTATTTTGCATAGAAAATTTAATCTAAATGATGGTCTTATAACATCCACTTTGACTCAATGTTGTACTATTCTTACTGCATTATTAAGGTCTAATTTTTTTTTTCCTTCAGAAATAGCGCCTCTCATATCCAAACGTTGTGTTATGTTTTGCAACTTACATCCGCAATTACATCCCCTTCCACTCTCCAAAAAATAATGCACAACGGTTCTGCTTGAATGTGCTATGACCCAACCAGCACACAGGTCATACAGACATACACACCTGTACTTGGAGTGTACATTCCCTGTACAAAACTAGATTGCCATATGGTGCTCTATGACACTTTTTAAAGCAATGTTATTCACCTTTAATCACGCTCATGAACATAGAGAGCTCATGCACACAGGAGTGGTGTCTGACAGACCTTGCATGGCCACCAATGGACACTGTGTGCTGCAAGGCATTGTATTCTTTCCAAGAAGCAATATCTTCATAACATTACTTTTTTTCTAATGTATCCTACATAAAACAAAACACACGCAGAGGAACAGTTTGCACCCCTTGTGGTTTCTGTGTCCTGTTTCAGATCTGTGATACCAACCTGTGCGTGATTTATATATAGCACCAACTAATTGTAAAGTAATACAATGAGATACATGAAAAGTTGAATCATGCTTTATTTATAAAGTTTTTGTACAAAAACTTCTCACTTCTGTGGTTTAATCATTTTACAAAAAATTTCCATCTGATACAAATATGACTATTTTTATCACAAGAACCACCAATTATAATTATAAAAACAGCCTTCTACGTGTCCTTCAACTATATGTATATATCACAAGGCAGAGCTGTACATTTATTTACTCATCCCTCAAAGACATCCTGGATTCAGTACCTATTACTGTCCCCAGACACAAAGCTTTTGAGACCAGTCAGAAATTCTCTCTGCGGTCTGGGCAGGACATGGTAGCTCTGTTATGGGGGCACCTGGATTTTACTGGTGTGGGCACTAAGCTACATATAAAAATAAACCATGGTGCATTTTGTTACCAGCATAGTAACATGAAACATTGGAATAGGGATGACTAAGGCTGCGTCCATACTGCAGAGGATAAAATACTGGTTGGATTCTAACTATTTTACACTCCGTTATTTCTTTCCCCGTTTTTTTGTCACAGCTTCTTGCTGCGATTTTCGGATTTTGGGCGTTCCATTTAATAGAACAGTAATATTATTTGCCGTTTTCTGGTGGATTATAGAACATGTTCTAAGTTTTTTTGAAAACCGTCTGTTTTGAAATCCGACCTCAGAAATTCTATAGCTCGGATTCTCTAATGAGGTATAAGGGGATGATTTGAAGTCAGATTTTTGCAGATTGTAAATACTGAAAATCTGACTGTAAACCAGTCCTGTGTAGACATAGCCTAACTCTGCCATACAGGCACCCCCCCCCCCTATCTGCATAATAATCTCTGTATCCTGGGCAGGACATGGAAGGGTGGGTAGCACTATTATTGGGGCACTGACGCTTTCTCTAATATGGGCCCCCAGTAGTGTATATAAAAATGAACAATGGTATGCATAGGAGATATTTATGTATTCTTCTACCGTAGTGATTTTATAATCAGTCTGGGAAACTCTACGTAGCATTGGGGATGATTGCCATTGCCATATGGAATCTGGGAGTCTCTGCTGTCTGGGCAGGACATGAAAATGTGGGCAGCTCTACTGAAATGGCAGTGAGGCTTTTACTGTTATGGGCGCACAGTGGTACATAAAAATAAACCATGGTGTGTATAGGCAAGCATTTACATTAACAGGTATGTATTTACTGTGGTGATTTTATAATCCAACATGTGATTGCCGCTGCCAATTGGGACCCCCTATCTGATCTGAATGCAGAGATAATATGTGCAGTTTGGATATCTGCCTCAGCTTCAGATAATAGCATTACCTTGTGGGATTGCTATGATAGCAATAACCTATAATATTCTAAAAAATATCTCAACAGAAGAGCGCCCCTTTAAAGCCATTTTCTGATGCAGAAGCTTTTTTTTTAACCAAAGACATGCCCCTATTGGAAAAGAAAACTAAACCTAGTTATCTGGTTACCGGTAAGTAATCCCTGTACATTGTAAAATGCTCAGTCTTGTAGCTATATTTCCTAGTAGTGTTAAGATTACTGTAGGATGCTGGACCAATAGTAGGAGGCCTCATTACAGGCAGCCATTCTAATCTGAAAGTGTGTCTGGCTCTCAAGAGCCCTGGCAGATTTTGGCTACTCATTTTCCCTACAAATTAAAGGTGATCTACTCGGGTCGGCCAGTTTATCAGTGACTTTCCAATTGTCTCAGAGGGGTCCTGAGCTGCAGAACCTCCCTCCGTCCATCCATGATTTGAACCTATGGGAAAGATGGAGACAGGTTCTCCATATAAAACAACTTCTTAAATAATAATTTATATGTGAGTCCATTTCTACTTGTCAATTAAACCAGTCCGTATTTCAGAAACAAGGTTATCAACTGCACCGATGCAAGGCTAATTTTTTTTTTTTTGTACAAAACATCAAACTTCTAAATAATTCATGTACAGTACAGTCTGTTCTGGATCAATGAGCTTGATAGAGTGGAGAATTTTTTATTTTTTTGAAATAATAAATTAGCAAAGCATAAATCGGAAAGTAAAAACTAAAATGGTTCTAATGAATTTACATTAAATTCATCAAATGTCAATACCTATAATTTTTTTTTCTTAAAAATAAATAAATAATTTATTATGTTTTAAAATATAACACAGCGGATACGACCTATGATGAAATCCTTCATTTTATGGTTACAGTTCATCTCGGCGTCTTCGGTGCGGCCACTCGGGGTGACGAGACACATACTCTGCTGCAGAGCTGACCAGTCTCATGAATTCCTCAACATCAAAGGCGTAATTGGTGAATTTCGGGTGTTCTCCCAAAGTTGGATGATGTCCCTTAATTAGACGGCATAACAAGATTTGTCATTGTCTGGCACGTTCTTCCCTCCAATGAAAGACAAGTTAATTAAGTCATTCTGGACACAGAAAACAACTTTCATTTAAAGCCCCCAGGAACTATTGATCTTTTTTTTTTCCAGCACGGGACACGGGGGAGAATTATTGACAGCTTGAACTAATGACCAATTAATTTACTTTTGATCCTGCCACAGCCAGAAATGTGTCACAACTCAATGGAACAGGTTACTGGGAGACCACAATAGAAAGAGTCAATAGCGACATCATGTGAATATGTGTGGGTAAGGGATTTTATGTCATAGTCTTTTGTGTCGTGTAAAATTAGTGCTCAAAATTTAGAGGCTTGTTCTGGTTTCAGCAAATCAATCTTTTTGTATAATAAGTTACACAATTTACTAAAGTACTTTTTGTAACAATTCCTCATGGTCTTTAGGATCTCCACTTTTTGGACTCCATATTATGGTGCAGGCAAAGGGACTTGATATTCTTTTTTTAAATCCCTTTAAATCTAGTTCCTCTAGAGCAGGGGTGCTAAACATGTCGTCCCCATTGCCCTTCTGTGCAGTCTGTCCTCATAAATTAGAAAGTACTATTCATCTCAGGATAGCTACATTCAACTGATTCCACTGTTCCGGTGGAGCAATATATTGCTGGCACTTATGGTGAGCACTATATGGCTGGCACTGTTAGGGGACATTCACACGGCTTATTTGGCCGCGGATTGGCGCCGTACTGCGCGCCGATTTGGCTGCATACCGCCATCTCAGAGTAACAGTGGATTACGTAATCCACCTTCCTCTAGAGACGTGGACGTGCTCATCCGCCGGGTGGGGAGAAAGTGACCTGCACATTATCCAGGCGCAATACGCGCCGTGGATAATGTAAGTCTATGGGGCCGACGGGACGCGCCCCCACCCCGCCCCCGCACCTTATTCAAGCCGGAATTGCGATCGCAATCCGGCTTGCAATTACAGCTTGAATAAGCCGTGTGAACTGGGGCTTATGGTGAAGCAATTTATGGGTGGCATTGTTATGGGGCGCACTGTATGAGTGGCACTATTATGGGGCGCACTGTATGGCTGGCACTATTATGGTGAGCACTGTATGGCTGGCACCGTTATGATGGTCAATGTATGGAATGTATGGATGGCACTATTATGGTGTGCACAATATGGCTGGCACTATTATGATGGACAATGTATGGCTGGTACTGTTATGGTGAGCACTACATGGCTGGCACTATTATGTGATCACTGTAATGGACTGGACAACCGTTATATGGTCAACTGTATGGATATGTATTGATGGACTTATTATGTGAACTGTATTGCTGGCACCGATTTGATGGTCAATGTATGGAATGTATGGCTGGCACTTATGGTGTGCACAATATGGCTGGCACTATTATGATGGACAATGTATGGCTGGTACTGTTATGGTGAGCACTACATGGCTGGCACTATTATGATGGGCACTGAATGGCTGGCACTATAGGGCTGTGTATTCTATTTTAAACAACCTGAATGAACAATCCGGTTAAAACTGTTTCTATATTATCTGTGGATTTCTTCCTCAAAGGAATCTTTATTTCTCACACAATCAAGGCAGATCCACAAGATATATCACAAAATGTCTGATAGACATTCATTATTCATGCCCCATAGACATTCATTATTCCGGCGCAAAATATGCCGTGAATAATTGACATGTCACTTCTCTCCCCGCTCGCCGTATTGTGCGAGCGGGGAGAGGAGCTGTAATCCATAGTTCTCTATGAAAACGGATTACCGTAATGACTGGGATGTATCTCGCCCCGTATTTAGCGCAGTACGGCGGGAAATACGGGCCGAGATAAATCCCAAAATAAGCCATGTGAACATAGCCTTAAACTTACCACTTGCATACTAAAGCGCAAACTAACAATACTCTGAATCGTTCTCATATTGGGAATAGAGAGCAAAATGTTGCATCTATAGTCACTTTTAGGGTAAGTCTACATGACAAATTTGGATGTGGAATTCCACGTCTAAATCTGCAAGTTGTATCCCAATGATACAATTTGCATGGGATGGGAAATTCAGGTGCCAGTGCAGACAACATGGCGTTTCCCAACATTGCTTTAAAAAAGAAAAAAAGTAACATGTCTTTCTTTGACATGACGTCTGTATAAAATCGGCTGCTATCTTTTTGGGGCCGTTCGCACGACATTTTTGGATATCATCTTGGATCCGTGTTGGATCCGAAAATCACATCCATAAACGCTGCGGCGAATCGGATCCTAAACGGATCTAACACGTATCCAACATGCAGGTGCGTGTTTGGATGCGTGTTGGATGCAGCAGGATCACACCCTATAGTTTATTATCGGGCTCCTGCTGCGTCTTTCGGACCAAGAACTGACATGTCAATTCTTGGAACAGATCCGAAAGATGGATCCAAAACACGCAGTGAGATGCATCAGTAATCACTCGTGTGAACGCCGATGCGCATTTCATATTAAAAGCAATGTAAATCACACTGCTATTTATTAGATACGTGTTTGGGTCCGTTTGGGGTCCGACAGAGGGATCCAAACACGGATCTAAAAGCGTATATTCACACGGACCCAACACGCCAGGTGAATATACCCTTACAGTCAACACCTAAGATCTGCAAGAAAGTTGCAGTTCTGGGCAGATATATTTCAATGTTTCCATGTCAGCTTTTTCACTGTGTGAACATACCCTTCAAAGCCTTACCTACATTTCATTTGCACCTAGCAATACGTAACCCTTTTTTTACTCAAGGCATTTTGGAAGATCTGCTTTTGCGAGAACTTGATTTTTCTTAATACCATTTATTATAACACTTTACCGTAGAACCGTGACTCTGTGGAATAGCTTCCCAAGGAGCTGGTCACAGCAGGAACAGTTGCAGGTTTCAAGAAAGATTTAGATAACTACTTACAAGTAAATAATATAAATACTTATGTAGCTGTATAAAACATCTGGATCCAATCTAATTACAATTTTGGAATCAGGAATAAAATATTCCTTTAGGGCAGATTGGTTCGTGCCTGTTGAATGCCAAAGTCTTCATCAGTAGGGACACAAAGCTTAAATATTTCCTTTACCTTCCCATCATCCTTGGTGGCACTTCAAGGATATATGCTTTTTCTGTAACTGTGTTAACTATGTAACATCTTGCCAAACTGCAACTAAAAGGCCTTTAATCCAAGGTGCACTTTTAAAAAGTCATTTATCTTATAGTATAATATAAACACGTCATCTGTTCATACACCTGATATCATGTGAGTAGTACTTACCTTGTCCTGAGGATAAACTTTATCCGCTTTCTCCCATGTGATGTAGTGAACTCCTCTTAGTCTGGCCAAGTCTAAGTAACATCTTTCATCTTCACAGTTATACCTAGAAATATCATCACATGTTTACAATGTAATAGAAAATGGAGCCAACTCCTGAGTAAACAAACACCTAGGACCATGAATGATATAGAAGAAAACAATAATAAGCCCTGTTCACACTTCCATGCCTGAGCCTTATAGCAACACTTAAAGGGGTTGTCTCATCTCAAGTTTCATAGGATGCATGAATGAAATAATGCTGCTTTGCTCTGTCACTTCCTGGTCAAGCTGTCTGTAATTAGCATATGAGCTCTGTGTATTCAGACTTCTGCTAATTAGATAAATCTCATGAAGTCAGGACCAGTGAAGCTTCTGAGTTAAAGTAAACAGAAGTAATTACTGACTTTTGTCTGAAAAATCAGATAACAAACAAGCTCTCACTGTCTGAAGTTGTCAGCTGCTGTGACCTGTGTGATGATAGAACAAAACAGCGGGAGTGGGGGGAGACAGGTCAGTCAATTGGGGAACCAGAGAGAGCACAGAAGGTGATAAAAACACTTGTAGCTCCTTAACAAAAAAAACCAACGCAATATATTTGGAAAACATCTTTATTTAGTGATCCCGACATGTTGAAAGCTAATCTTTGTAGTGTGACAACCCCTTTAACGTTTTACCCCCAACAGAGGGCGCACACTACTACTGATGCCCAAAAAACATAGGATAGGCCAGTGGCCTTCAAACTGCGGCCCTCCAGCTGTTGGGATACTACAACTCCCATCATGCATTTATACATTCTATAACAGTGGGCATGATGGGAGTTGTAGTTTCCCAACAGCTGGAGGGCCGCAGTTTGAAGACCACTGGGCTAGGCCAATCACGTATGGGAGGATGAATTTTGATAAAAGTCTATAAGGTTGATACTAGTCTTTAGTATATTCTTAAAATTCCCGTTTGCTGTATAATCAATGCTATGTGCACTAATACAACATGTACAATCCTCATCATGCCTTTTCCAAGTACATAATCCAACTTTTCTGTCCGAAGTGCTCATGAAATAAGATTGATAGTGTAACATTAGTTATCCACCAAATCAGAGGTGCACATGTACTAATGGGCCTGGGACATTGTCAATGTGATTAATGGATGCTTGTATACGCAGATTCTGATAATACACATCCAGATATGGGCTGCACAAATGCTGAGCTGACCTTGCACAAATGACTCGTGGGAACAAGATTTAGCTTTTATTTTAGGAGTCTATAAATATTTATTGAAAATTCCATTCTGTGTTGTCATGTTAGGCCATTTCTAGATATGTGAATATATGGACAGATCTCCTCTTAAAATAAATTAGCTCTATGTAGTTGCTCCATGAGCATAGATTTCGGGAGCCTATCACTATTTCCATAATGATGTCATTAAAAAAAATACACAAAAATCATAGGGCCCCATACCTAAAACTACGAATTCTTCCACCCTGAAGGCTCAATTAAGCTTACATTTTTCATAAGTTCACTATTATTTTGTAATCAAGTGTTCTGGCTTAGTTTTTCACATATACAGCTCAAAATCCCCTGCTTCCTTTCCTGCCACTAGGTGGAGCTCACTATATAGATTCTTACAACTATAGCGGTCCCTCAATTACAGTTACAATGGCCTCAGGAAACAGTATTTCCACCATTCAATGGTCTTTCCTAGGACATTGCATCTTAAAACCACATGTCAAAGACACTGAAATTGTTACTGGTAAAACATTTGTATTAGTAAAGTGCAGGCACTGATCAGCAGTCTAGTGGCGCCTCTCTACAGTACAAGGCAGTACTACATGTTCTGTATTGCTTTTCACCTGATGAAGAGGAGCGTCTCCTTTGGGCAACAGGTAATGGGGACCCCATTTTCTTTAATTCAGGTACATTATTTATATAGTACATGACCCATAGAAGCTCCTGTCCTCATAACAGAAAGTGATTTATAGCTTGCAGCTTTTATATGTAAAGACTTCCTTTATCTGGATTAGTTATCTGCTTAATATTCTTTAATCTCTATTTTGTATGATGTTGGGTGACCAATTACCAGTTTTCTATAGAGTTATGATTCCAACATACAATGGTTTTCCCAAAACAATTCATATTGCATGTTGAGGGACCACTTTACTACTGAGCTCAGTGGCAGCATAAAAAATATCTTTGAAGTGAGCACCTTCTAAGTGGCAGGGTGCATAACACTTTGGGCGACATGTCCAAAAAGTGGCGTATCCATGCCAGTTTTAGGCACATTCAATCAGTGTAAAGTGTGCCTGAAAGTCCGATACTTTCTAAAAACTGGCGTCAGGTATACATTGCATAAAAAACTTAACGCGACTAAAAAGGCGCATTGCGCAACTCGCGGCGCATGTCATATCATTGGTAGTACATGTAATGCGCCTATCGAGGCGCAGTGCCTGAAGTAGAAGCATTAATGGTCGCATTGCACGATGGGGGCGCACAGCGCACCATATTTAGGTCCATTACAAAGTGTTGTGCCCGACGTATAATGCACCTAGTTTTGGTGTACGACAGTTCATTTACAACAAGAATATGGCGTCAAAAGTGGTTTTGCCGCAAAATAGGCCAAAAAACTGGCGTTGGTGTGTTGGGAGATTTCGCCCTTAGACTGAGTCAAATAGCAGTAGAAGCAGCTCAGTGCTACGCCTCCACTAACTATATAGTCTGTAGCAATAATGGGGTCTACCTCTATGAAAAGAAAATACAGATATTTAGGGTTGTCTAGAATAGTCACAAAGGAGGATGTTACCAGTCAGACATACTGTATTTAGTCATTCTTGAATATAATGTTATTATGGAAAAACCTCCCTTATCACAATGATCATCTTCTAGTCAGGTGAGGGGTGCAAGTGCAGTCAATATGAGTTCCCAGAGGATTCTTTCACTGACTCATATTTGCTGCACTTGCACCCCCGGCCCCTCGCCTCAGTACAGGATGATCATTCTGATAACAACATATAAATGAATTGCCAGTCATGCCAAAGGGAACGAACTCTATGAGAAGCAACCATATTACAGAGAAGAACACAGAACAAGACTTACAGCTCAAATATAACTGCCCATTCTGGTAGAAAGAGTAAGTGCGTCAGCCCGGCCCCATGCATCCCGATAAATATGTCGGAGTTATGCGTGATCTTCAGCTGTTCAAGGAATCCAAGAGATCTAGAGAAACATAAAATGACATATTTGTCCCAATGGTCATGATGATCAGTAATTTGTATTTCATTCAGGGTCTTTATAAAGGGAAAACAGCCCTGGAAGGCACACTAGCCTCCTACCCCATGTTTTTGGGGTTTGACACCCACTGAGGATTCCGGCTACAGCCAAATGAAACACGTATGGGCATTTGATAATACATCTTTTGAGTAAATAATATATTTTTTGAGTGATTTGCATTTCTGTTTTTTTTTTTTTTTTTTTAAATGAGCAAGGTTGAGCATTAGGGAATCTACCTTGGGGATTTACAGTTTTCTGGGACTGCTCTTATCCTGCTTTGGGGCCTATAGGGTAATCAGTCAGAAAGGGTAGCCCTTTATACATCCCCTTTTGCTCCCCTTAACCCCTTTGCTCACTCAAATTGGACCTAAGACTTGGACAGGGATACGATGAATAAACGTCTAACCCTCTGTGCCACCAGGATAATCCTTCTACAAGAGTTTATGACGTTTGGGTAAATCCCTTGGATTAATTTATTCTTGGTTTTGTCTATTTGTATTTTTTAATGCATATATGTAATAAAAGTTATATTTTAGTGAGATATCATTACCATTAGAGATTTTAGTAGATATTTCATTGTATCTTTTTCCCTATCTTTAATTTGTATCCCACCTAAAAAAAACTTTATATGCAATAGAAGACAACCCCATGGGATTACTGACCATGTGCCCTTTTGTAGGATTTGCTCGTCAATGTATTTCACCCTGCACACTCAGTTGGGTTCGCATTTACAAGATTAGGAACATACCTATATTTGTAATCCACAACAGTGACTTGGAAGTGGGGAACGGCATTTAAGGCGTGGACCAGCTAAAGGACAGTAAGAAATCTGGTTAGTATTTTCAACCATTTGGTTATATTTTTTTTCTTACAAATTTATTTTACACTTTTTTTGACAAATTTCCTGGAAACCCTATAGCCACATTATTTCCTGTGATCACAGAGGAAACAGGAAATGTCTGTGGTCCACAAAATGATCCAATCATTGTTAGGAGCCTTCCTACAGTGACATAGCATTATATCTGCCTGCTGCTTTTCAGCTTCTACAAGAACGTGCTCAGGGCTGGGACAAGCCATTTTGGTGCCCTAGGCACATGAGGCAAACGGCCCAGACACGCATCCCAAAAGCGTATGTTGACACGGATGCAAGACGCCGTGTGAACGTACCTTCATAGTTACAGCCTGCTGGATGAGGGGTCTGCACACTGCCTGGCAGTCTGCCACTTGCCCACGCCACTTCACAACACAAGATGTCCGCCTGGCCCATCCCATGCACTAACCCAGCCAGCAGCAAGGTGATGGAAGTGTAGGTAGCTTAGTGACACACACTGTACTGCCCCTTCAATTAAACTGACCTCTGTAGCAAGCAGAAGTCTGCAGGTAGTCCGTCAGTCTCTGACTTACCCAACTCTACCTCCGTGTCCGCCGCTACCGCACGGGAGAGCATGCAGGACTCCGTGAGGCACGTTGCTGCGCGGCGCCTGTGGTCATGTGCTCTGCAGGAGACGGCGCCGCGCAGCAGAGGAAGGAGGGGCGGTGGGCCAGGCGAGCAGCAACAGCCAATGGTAAGACTAAGCACTGTGCTGCAGCCAGGCAGCCGCTTCTGTCAATCACAGTTTGTGTCTGTCAGACCGAGGCGCGGGGCGGGCGGCGTGAATAGCAGCGCCGCTTCAATCAGTTTGTGTCTGTCAGACCGCGGCGCCGGGCGGCCAACGTGAACAGCAGCGGGCACTACTATGTTTAAGCGCGCAGCGCCCCTCATGTGATGGGCAGAGGTGGCGCCTTAGGCGATCGCCCACCTCTGACTACCCATCGTCCCGGCCCTGAACGTGCTTGATGCACAAGGCTTATCGACAGCTCTGCCTGGACAACTTAGATCACACCTGGCATATATGTGCCAGGCTGTAGTAATGGAGAGAGATACCGGACTCTTGTGTTGAGACAAACTGGTTCTCAGGATTTTTTATTTTAATTGAAATTTTTTATTCATTTTAAACTTACACATTTTTCAGCACAATACAGTATCTCCATAATGATGAAGGATACATCAAGAATTGTATAAAGTATACATATAATATAATAAGATATGAATCACGTTTGAAAATATATAAAGTGATCCAGCATCTAAAAGGTTTAAAAAAAGCCTTTATTCTTTGCAAGTGGGAAAGCTCCATGTCTACAGTCCATAGTAGTTTAAACGCGTAGAGACAAAGGCTTTTTTTTTTTTACCTTTCAAGCACTGGATCCCTTCATATATTTTCAAGCTTGATTCACAGAAGACTGACAGTCTGTTCTGTGTGTTTAGGTGAAGCAATGAATATCCTGAGGATTGTATCGGAGGAGTGTGGTTGAGCCAATCTTTACGGAATCAATTATTCCACCATGACTGGTGCCCTCTTCAGGCTTACGGCCCCTCTTAGCTTTTACAAACATTTTATAAAATAAAATTATTACCTCATCTAAGTTCAGCACTTTGCGATATTCTGTGCTGCGTATGAGAATGGTGACTCGAATTTTCTCTTCCTAAGATAGAAATTAGAAGAGAAAATCACTTAAGTGTATTTTTGAAGAAAGATGAATTTAAACAGTGGGGTCAAACTAAGTGATCTGACCGAACTGAGTGACTGGACCGCAGCCGGTAATCCAAAGTGAACTGTGCGAAAAAAAAACAGCAGAGAACAAACATCCTGCAATTATTGTTGGAAGAACACAAGCTGGTAGGAAATGTTTCTCTGGGCCACTCATCCCTTTGAAAGGCACTCCTAATCGATTTGGGTATGAATCCATTCTTGCCGATCTCATATACCCATACATGCTAATTGTTTTCCCTGGAGCAGAAGGGATTCAACATGTCACACAGTTAGAGAAGTCCGACATTGGATGGAAGAGCGTGACCAAAACTTCCAAGTACTATCCTTGCCTACCACTTCCCCAGACTTAATCCCAATTGAGCATAGGAAGACCTCTTTAGTCATGATCGCTCTATGCACCCTCCATGCACCCTCTATGCACCCTCCAGCAGCTGTAGGATGCAGTCTGCATGACTCTAGATACCCGACAACCTACCAGGACCTTATTCAGTCACTCCAAGCCCATCTAGCTGCTGTCTGTGCTGCACACGGAGATTACTCTGGATATTAGCTGGTGGTCATAATAATGTGCCTCGAACACGAATGTAGAAAGTGGACAGAGAACAACAACCAAGAATTTCAGAAGTGAACTGGATGAAATCGCTAACGAAAAAGATGGACTACTATTATTATTTATTTTATAGCGCCATTGATTCCAGGGCGCTGTACATTGGAGGGGGTTACATACATAACATTACATAACGAGTACAGTGATAAGGGATAATGACAATTGGCACGACAGAGGGAGAGAGGACCCTACCCGCGAGGGCTTACAATCTACAAGGAGGGGGAAAGAGACAGGAGGTGAGGGGCATACATGTCTGTGGAGGAAGTAGTGACAAGGTTAGTGAAGGTTATAGGCAAGCATGAAGAAATGCTTTTGAAGCTGGTGAAAGTGGAGGAGAGTCTGATGTGTTGGGGCAGTGAGTTCCAGAGTGTGGGTGAAGCACGGGAGAAGTCTTGGAGGCGGTTGTGGGAGGAGCTGATAAGGGGAGAGCAGAGGAGAAAGTCCTGTGAGGAGCGGAGAGTGCGTGAGGGGAGATATTTGGGGATTAGGGCAGAGATGTATGGAGGGGAGAAGTCATGGAGAGCCTTGTAGGTCTACTATGTATCATGTTAACATTACTATTTACTACAGTCCTGGTAATAATGTTGTTACAAAGTCAACAGATTCCAGCAACATTTATTAACAGTTAAAAAGAGCCTGTCACATAGATTATGCCCCCCTTCCTGAGGGCAGCACAAGCCAGTGACAGACCTGCTGTGTCCAGCGCCGTGTCCCTTATTCTGTAAGACGCTGTAGTTTTCGAGTATTTAATGCTCAACTCTGCAGTTTTCAGCCAGAAGAGTCATATAAAGAGCCAGTTTTTTTTCACACTCCGCCCACCTCAACTGATAAACCTATTACTTTGAATAGGTAGAAACAAGTGAATAACTGTCAGTGGGCGGGGCTAGCCTTTGGTGGGCGGGGCTAGCACCTAAGTTTTGAGCATTAAATACTCTAAAACTACAGCATCTACAGAATAAGGGACACAGCGCTGGAAACAGCAGGTCTGACACTAGCTTGTGCTGTCCTCAGCAAGGGGGGCATAACCTATGTGATAGGTTCCCTTTAAATGGTATTTCCTTAATATCATTTCCGGACATGTTTAGGTTTTGAAAAAACTGGGTCTACCTTTTTTATTTTGTACCACAAGCAGCTCAGCTCTTATCCATACGAGTGTCTAGTATTGTGCTTGAGCTTCATTAACTTGCGCAAGGTACAATACCAGAGACAGCTCATGGACAGGATAGCGATAGTTTTTTCTAATCATGTATAATGCAATGTCCATGCTTTTCTCACTTCAACTGAATTCCTCAAGACCCAGTAGAAGGGGTGAGGTATGAAGAAAAGTGCGCTGGAAGAGATCACTGGATCCGCTTTCAGCCAGCCCTGCTTTCATGTTTTCGGTTTAGACATTACCCATTTTATTACTTATTATATTTTATTGCACTGAGAGCTATGCAGATAAGGACATAAAAGAGGGCACAAGACCTGACGGCACATTCACTACAAAAGAAGAACGCAGCAGAGAGAAGAGAACCTCTTTAATAGGCTCTGGCCTTCTCTCTGCTGCTATATGTTCCTGCACAGTCTGACAAAGGAAAAGAACTCCATATATTGTTGGCAGGCTATGAATAATTTTATACATACAAAATTTACAGTATGAGCAGCCATGCTCTACTTTATCCATAAAGAAAGCTTTGAAAAAAGAATATATGACTGTAATGAACTGTGCCCAGGAACAAACCCTTATGTTGATTTATTTTGCACCTTTAAAGTTTCTTGGGAAATATTCAGCCGGAAAAGCACGTGTTGTGAAAACGCTCTGAATAATCCGGTGCTGCGGCAATTTGAGATCTGGAGAGAGAAAAAGCGCTGAAATTTACTGCGCTAATAAAGTGAGCATCTCCTGTCTTCAAACAAAACTTCTACTGTCATCCTTCACATCTGCGGATAACAAGCTTACCAGCGGCGTGTTGTAAAATAGCCCATATCTCATTCTTGGCAGGAGCGCAAACACAGCATCCTTAAAGCAGACCTTAAAGGAACATAAATGCAAAGGGGATATTACCAGAAATGGCCATAAAAACATGAATCGCTACCTCCAACTGTAAGGCTCAGTTCACATTTGCACAGTATTTCCATCATAAACGCAGTGTTGGATCAGACACACAGCAGACATTGCAGGCAACCAATGGGCCCTACTGATTTATAATGGGTCGATCAGGTTCTGCTGGGGGGGGGGGTTTGTAGTTTTGATTGTACGACCACCATTGCATGCTGTACTACTCTTCCTGTTAAATGTACGAGTAAATTGTGACAGTGGCTCTGACATAGGTGTGAACACAAAATAGTATTGGCAACAATGAACCCTATAAAAATCCCTTTACTTCTATCAAAAAAAAAAAAACATTACATAGCCAACCAGGCTTACCGCACATTTATACCGCTTTGAAAGCAACAAAACACGCTCATCCTTATTTGTTTGAAAAGTCCACAGAATCAGTCCGTGAGCAAGACGCTCCTGAAGAGACGTGCCAGCACACTAGGTGCCCCATGGCACGTGTTTTCTTGCTTTCAAAGCGGTATAAATGTGCGGTAAGCCTTGTTGGCTATGCAATGTTTTAGATTTTTGATGCAAGTAAAGGGATTTTTATAAAGTTCATTGTTGCCAATACTATTTTGTGTTGAGTATGTAAGAAGGTGTGGGGACCTTCCAATTGGCAAAGAGTGGAAGCATGCTGGAGAAAAGGGATTATTATATATATAGGTGTGAACAGAGCCTAGGGCTTGATTCAACGGAACCGGGCCCGTTTTACAATTGCAAGAGCGCCTTATGGCCTGATTATAATGGGGTATGCTGGGTTTCCTCTGTTGTGTCCGTCATTTTAATGGAACAAAATAGTGCATGATTTCACAATATAATCTACAACAGAGGTTATGAATGGAGCCTGCTGACACAAATGTGAACCAGGCCCCTATCTCACTGTATAGATCACCTGTCCAGTAGGAAGAGTATTAGGTAAGGTTCACACGGCTTATTTGCGGGGTGTAATCACGCCCCACAATTACGCCGTGTGGACGGGGGCGGGGCGGGAGCAGTGGGTCGGCACCTCGCTGGCCCATAGACTATCATTACCAGCGGCGCGAATACGCCGCTGGTAATTCACATGTCACTTATCTCCCCCCTCGGCGTATTCGCCGAGCAGGGAGAGGAGACGTAATCCATAGTTCTCTATGAGAACTGTGGATTACCGTAATGACTGGGACGTATTCCAGCTGCAATTCGCGCAGTACGGCGCGTAATTACGGACTGAAATATGTCCCATTTTAAGCCGTGTGAACATAGCCTTAGGCTATGTCTACACAGGACTGGTTTAGTGTCGGATTTTTAAGCGGATTCATTATCTGCAAAAAATCTGACTATAATCATCCCCATAGACCTCAATAGAAAATCCGAGCTGTAGTCTACATAGCTCGGATTTTCCGAGGTTGGATTTCAAGATCGACTGTTTCAAAGAAATCTTAGAACATGTTCTATAATCTGCCGGAATAGTTCTGTTCTATTGAATGGGGCGCCGAAGGTCACATGTCTCTTCCATGTCTTGCTCCAAATAGTGATGTCAGGGAAATACAGGTCACCACTGTAGCCAGTCAGCAATCCTTGGCTATAAAGCCCATGAACTGGCTGCGACGACCACGAAGAAACCACCTGGCAGGAGCAGCAGCAGAGGCAGCACTAGAATGGAGGGGAGTGGAACGGCAAATAGGACTTTCTTTTTAATTTACAACAGCAACAATTTGAATTAAACCTGGACAAACCCTTTAGAGGGGTATTTTCATCTCCGATATTTATGTCATGCCCTGTGGCTACGCTGATGTCTGATAGGTGTGGGTTCCTCCCCTAGAACTCGCACTGCTCTTCAGAGCCCGAGTTCCTTGATCCCTTATCGCTACTGGACATGGCATAAAAGGGGTTAAACGGTCAGGATCAGAGGCGTACTGGACCCTGGCTTTTACAGAAGGAAATAAATGTGTGGATTCCCTGCTGGACTCATGTGAAGATCAAACGGGCACAAATTCTGTGCCCAGGCAATCACCCACACCAACACATAGGTGTTTCATGGTGTGCTGACTAATCGCATTCCATGACATACACGCAGCTGATGATGCACCAAAGGGTTAAATTACAAGGAAATAAATGAAGTGGTTTTTTTTATAATTATTACACTGTATTGTGTAATAAGCTTTATTTACATAAAACTGGATATTCCCTTAAACTGGTGAAGAGAAATACATCTATAACAAGCGTTTTCTTACCCGTTTTGAATCGTACACTTTTAAGTGTGTAACTTCATGGTCTGTAAAGGCTTTCCACGTCTCGCTAAATAAATCGCCATAGCCATAAAAGCTCTGCAGAGAACACATTTGTAGTGTTTAGTTCAGTTGTCAGGTGGATGAGAGAACATTGTGGCATTTCATAGAATAACCAGGGGAGCCAAAGCAGATCCAGAAACTCTCTCCTGGCTCCTAAACCAGATCCCAAACTTTTAGGAGCATATGATATGGTGCTTTTGGCTTTGTTTCATACAGGTATTCTGAAATGGACCCATCTGATTTAGAGCTGCATTCACAATTAGGCAGACTTCAGAGCATAAATCCGCATAGAGCTTACTACAGTAATTCATACCCTGGAATAATCATCTTCACACCAGGTCTGATGTCAGCGGTAATGTATTATAGGAGCCCAGTTAAGCGGTCAGGTTTGTGTCTTAAAATTTTGGATTATTTCCAATAGTGACCATTAGAATTATGAATGCAGCTCTGGCGTATAATCCAGTCCATGGAATCCATCCCTTTTCTCAGACACTGTGGCAACATTTAAAATATTCAAAAAGACATTGGTTTATACAGTCGGTACGGAAAGTATTCAGACCCCTTTAAATCTTTCACTCTGTTTCATTGCAGCCATTTGGTAAGATTCAAAAAGTTCACTTTTTTGCTCATTAATGTACACTCTGCACCTCATCATGAAAGGAAAAAAACAGAAATGTAGATATTTTTGCAAATTTATTAAACAAGAAAAACTGAAATATCACATGGTCTTAAGTATTCAGACCCTTTGCTGTGACACTCATATTTAACTCACATGCTGTCCATTTCCTTCTGATCCTCCTTGAGATGGTTCTAATTCATTGGAGTCCAGCTGTGTTTAATTAAACTGATTAGACTTGGTTAGGAAAGGCACACACCTGTCTATATAAGCCCTCACAGCTCACAATGCATTTCAGAGCACATGAGGTCTAAGGAACTGCCCAAGGAGATCAGACACAGAATTGTAGCAAGGCACAGATCTGGTCGAGGTTACAAAAGAATTTCTGCAGCACTCATGGTTCCTAAGAGTACAGTGGCCTCCATAATCCTTAAATGAAAGAAGCTTGGGACGACCACAACTCTTCCTTGACATGGCCTTCCAGTCAAACTAAGCAATCGTGGGAGAAGAGCCTTGGTGAGAGAGGTAAAGAAGAACCCCAAGATTACTGTGGCTGAGCTCCAGAGTTGCAGTAGGGAGATGGGAGAAAGTTCCACAAAGTCACCTATCACTGCAGCCCTCCACCAGTCGGGGCTTTATGGCAGAGTGTGCTGACGGAAGCCTCTCAGTGCAAGACATATGAAAGCCACATACAGTTTGCAGAAAACACATGAAGGACTCCCAGACTATGAGTGAGAAGATTCTCTGCTCTGATGAGACAAAGATTGAACTTTTTGGTGTTATTTCTAAGCGGTGGAGAAAACCAGGCACTGCTCATCACCTACCAAATACAATCCCAACAGTGAAACATGGTGGTGGCAGCATCATGCTAGTGGGGTGTTTTGCAGCTGCAGCGACAGGACGACTGGTTGAAATTGAAGGAAAGATGAATGCGGCCAAGTACAGAGATATCCTGGATGAAAACCTCTTCCAGACGCTCTGGACCTCAGACTGGGCCGAAGTTTCATCTTCCAACAAGACAATGACCTAAGCACACAGCTAAAATAACAAAGCAGTGGCTTCAGAACAACTCTGTGCCCATTCTTGACTGGCCCAGCCAGAGCCCTGACCTAAACCCAAGAGAGCATCTCTGGAGAGACTTGAAAATGGCAGAGGATCCCCAAATCCAGGTGTGAAAAACTTGTTGCATCATTCCCAAGAAGACTCATGGCTGTACTAGTTCAAAAGGGGGCTTCTACACACTACTGAGCAGAGGGTCTAAATACTTAAGACCATGTGATATTTCAGTTTTTCTTGTTTAATAAATTTGCAAAAATATCTACATTTCTGTTTTTTTCCTTTCAAGATCGGGTGCAGAGTGTACATTAATGAGCAAAAAAATGAACTTTTTGAATTTTACCAAATGGCTGCAATGCAACAAAGGGTGAAAAATTTGGGGTCTTAATACTTTCCGTACCCACTGTAGCCGCACATTCATACAATGTTATATAATAACAGCAAATAAAGAAACAGCTTTTATTAGAGAATCGTATTAAACATTGCTGAAGTTTTTCAGAGGGGTTTTACAATATGGACAACTATTGTTTGGAAGAGTCACTTGATAATAGGACCGATCTTAAAGTGTCCTCCTGCTTGGACACCAGCTGTTATTGGTGGAAAAATCTTGCAGGAGGTGTTGGGTTTCCCAGCAGCGCCACCATAGGGAAAATCAAGCATTACATAATGCCTATTCAAGTCAATGTGTTGTCTGTGTAATGCAGGAAAGTATAGGTCCTCCAGAGAAAAACATGTACTTTCTAGTCTGGCTAAGAGATGAGGATCCTGGACATAACTCAATTAACTCAAAATTCTCTATAAAAAAAAAATATAGAAATAGATTATCTAAACTGAAGAACCCCATCAAGCTTAATAAAACTGGGGCACAGTGGGGGTCTTTAGGTAAATCGCTCCTTTTACTAGAAAAATAAAAGATATGTCAAATGAGAACTGAACTGTCTGAGCTGGAGAATGGTCATCCCTGAAGTCAGTATTAAAGGGAATAGATGGTCAGGGGAGATAATATTCTGCTCAGTTGCTATAATCAGTCATTGTGATCCCTGACACAACAGAGAATTGTTCATAGTCTCCATGGAGCTCCATATCTGAATGGTCGAGGAGATGATAAATCAGGAGCATCTCCTACGACACGGCCTGGCCCAGAATACAACAGGTTACAGGGTACAGTTTCCCTTTTGAAAGCAGAACCATCTGCCCAGTGGAGATAAGCTGCTCACCTATCCTGCTGTACAGCCCATGAATGAGCCCAAACCCTGTGGGACCAACTGCGATTGCCGATCAGCAAGAGAACACTACAAGGGGTGTGCCGACCTCTGGTTTTGGTCAATAACCTTTAATGCCATTGCTGATTGAAAAATCTTGCCCTTTGTGTAGAGGTCTCAGGCTTTGACAGTTCATCTCCACCCTAAACCATTTATTTGGGGAGCAGTGAAGGGAGTAGACTAGTAAATATTGCCACTTATTACCTTCTGATGGTTCCCATCTCGAGAGGCCTAAAAAAAACTACACAACTAGATTTGTATCGTAACACCAACTCGCAAGATGTCTTGTAAATTCAGTTCTAGGTCTAAAATTCACTTTGTTGCCCATAGCAACCAATCTGAGCGCCCCTTTCATTTTTCCAAAGCGCTATATGAAATGACAGAGGCCCTCTGATTGGTTGGTATGGGAAACAAAGTGAGTTTTAGACCTAGACAGTTTTTGTACATGCGGCCCTAAAGCTCTGCTTCTTTACACAGAGCTCCAAATCCTATGCTTCCCCTCACACAGTGATATAGATGTTACAATTCTGCCAGCAGCTACTACTAGGGGGCTCGCTTACAGATTTATCCTGCTACCACTGAACTTAAAGGGGGGTTTACCACAATCGCATTTCATACCTCCTGCATCCAGCTCTTCAGCTCTGTGTGCTCAGAAGGGGACGTGTGTGATTTGTTTGAACTGCATATCATGTGACCCAGCAGGATGACATCACCAGCCTTTCCTCTCTCTAGTCAAAGAAAGGTATGTTTATGTGTAGAACTGCGAGTAGCTACACTGTAGCTCAGAGGTAACATTTTTGCTTTACAGCACAAGGGTCCTTGGTTCAAATTCCTGCATGAAATTAACCTGTGGATTTTTTTTCCTCTTTATCAATGCACGAACCTGGTTGAGGTTTCTTTTTTTTTTTTTTTGCACTGTTTGACTTATTACTAACTAGTCCAAATGGACAGGAGTAGAATGACAGCCCCCGGGGTTTAAGCACTCAGTAGCTGCCAGAGAAGAGAGGGTATGTCTGGGCATGTGCGACCAGGACTGAGGAGCTCTCATCCCTGGTCAGCCCTGGAGATGAGCTGTAAACAATGGATCACTAAAGGAGCAGCTAAAACAAAAACGGTGCAGAATTTTTAACAATGATGAATGGGGAAAATGTTGAGTAATTTTCAAACTTCCCACGTCAATTTTACTTTGTGGCAAAACCCCTTTAAAAGGGCGTTCTGGGACCTACTACAAATGCTCATTTGTCTGTTGGGGCATGATTGAAAGAACAAAAAAAAAAAACTATGACTCATAAAGCCCCGGTTCACACGGCTTATTCAAGCCGTAATTGCGAGCCGGATTGCGCTCGCAATTCTGGCTTGAACAAGGGGCGGGAGCGGGGGCGCAGCCCGCCGGCCCCATAGACTTACATTATCCACGGCGCGTATTGCGCCTGGATAATGTGCGACGGAATCCATTGTTCTCTATGAGAGTGGATTACCGTAATTACTGCGACGGATTGGCGCCGTACTGCAGCACAAATCCGGCGCACAGTACGCGCCAATCCGTGCTGAAATAAGCCGTGTGAATGGCCCCAAATACCTCCTGGACACTCCCGTTCTCTCCTGGCTGCCAGTTCGTTCATCCCAGCTATAGCACTGAACGGCCTTCATTCACATGACAGCTGCAGCCAATTACAGGCCACATAGGTCACGTGCA
The DNA here is from genome assembly GCA_025379985.1 of Phyllomedusa bahiana. NCBI lineage: Eukaryota > Metazoa > Chordata > Amphibia > Anura > Hylidae > Phyllomedusa > Phyllomedusa bahiana. The sequence continues at coordinate 38,250 of JAODAL010030556.1, forward strand.
GGTGACATTGAGGCTAAACCTATCATGTGAACAATGAACATTCACTGCTTATATCCGGGATGAACGGGAGCGTCCGGAAGGTAAGTATGAGTCTTATCCTCTATTTGTAAGTCACAGAACACCCCTTTAATAATAAATCCAAATTCAGTAGCTCTTAGCGGTGGCAGCAGGCAAATTACATCTAGTATAAAAAACTATTGTATATGCTCAGCTCACCTGTTTAATAGACATTTCTTTTGAACAGGTGCAAGGAAATGCTCAGAGGATCTGCAAAGCCGGCGGTAACGTGGAAATCCAGCACCAAAAAACATGTTCATAAAAGGTTCATGTTTACTGAAATCTTGTTAAAAGGTCACAATTGTTGTGCACACACGGTAAATGCAGACGCGTTTCAAGCATAATGACTAAGAGCTCAAAACTCGTCTGCTGTTATGTGTGCACAACGTTTGTGAGCTTTTAACAAGATCTGAATAAACTAAATTTTGTAATTTACCTTTTGGTGTGTGATGGATTATTGGGATTACAAAAATTGGTCAGTTTATAACAAAAGCAGCGTCTCTCTTGTCCACTAACAGCATCCCTTATTAAAACTAAGCCCAGACAATTTTTTGTCTTAACCTGAAAAACCTCATTAATAACCTCAGCAATGCTTTCTTATATTTTTCTATACAGCTGCTTTAAAGGGAATGTATCACTTTTTTTCACTAATTAAGACCTGATGCTTACACGTATTCCTTTCTTAGCCATTTTTTTATCCTGTTTTCTGCACACAATTACCGGGTCAGCCATCTTGCCTGAGCAGCTTTTAACAGTATTTCGAAATATGTTTAAGGTATGTTTACACGGTGTATTGGGGCGCGTACTGTGCGCAACGCAATATGCCGTGTGTTTTAGTAGAATTCGCTGTCCGGCGCGTACTTCCAAGCACGGGGGGTGGTCCCCAGCCGGCCCAATTCACTCCCATTATCATTGGTGCGTAAGTGCTGCAAAGAAATGACATAACACTTCTCTCCCCGGCGCACAATACGATCGTACTGTACGCCGGAGGAGACGAGGCGTAATTCACACTTCTCTATGAGAGCTATGAATTATCATAATTGTGGCGCACATTTTGCCCGTATTAAAGTGCAAATACGCGGCGAAATGCACGCCACTATTACGCCATGTGACCATAGCCTTACTGCAACCACATGGACCCCAGAAACCTGTGAACCAGAGAGGACTAATTAACTTCTATGGGAGAGTTGTAAAAAAAAAAAAGTTTAAAAACATTAAAACTTAATTTAAACAATGGGTCATTTTGATAACATGAAATAAAGCAAATTAGGGCACTAGTTTTATTATACATGTGTGCTCAGTTCAGTAACTGTGAGAAACCTCAGGCTGGGGTTACTCCATCTGGCAGCTGTGTGGAGAAGAAACCAAGCTCATATGCAGCTGTTAACCCCTTCCTACCCCAGCAATTTTAGTTAACTTGTTAGTTATTTCCTCTCCACCTTCCAGGACCCCATAACTTTTTTTATTTTTCCATCTACATAAATTTATAAGGGCTTGTTTTCTTGCAGGACATGATCTACTTTCTTATGGTACTATTGACCGTAACATATACTGGTAATGGGAACCAAAAATAAATTCGTCGTGGTGGAAGTGTGAAAAAATGCACTAGCGCCACTTTTTTTTGGAGGGGGGAGTAGTGGGGTTTATGGAGTAGACTTTGCGGTACAAATGACATGTTATCTTTATTCTGCATGTCCAAATGATTCTGGGGATATCACAGATTTCACTATGTTTTTGTACTTTTTAAAAAATAAAAGCTTTTATTTTTTACATTTAGTTTGCAGCGTCACTTTCTGTATAAATTTTCAGCTTTATAAATAGAATGCCAAACCAACAGTAAAGACTGACACATGTGCAATGCAATCAAAAAATATAAAAATGAGAAGAGAAGATTTCTGTTAGGGCATGTCCCCACTGCACAGGTTTTCAGACGGTTTTTCAGCCGGTTTGCGGTTTTTCAGACCGCCTGAAAAACCGGCCGAAAATAAGCACAATTGGGCTCTATGGAAAACCCGTGCAGCAGTCCCCACTGCACGGGTTTTCCGCCCGGCGGTTTTGTCGCCGGCGGACCGGCGACAAAACATTGAACATGCACAATCTTCCGTCTCAATGGGAGGGGGGAGGGCCGTTCTCCGCTCATCGCGGAGAAAAGCCGTCCTCCACCCCCCCCCTCCCCGGCCGTGGGGACGGCCGCAAAACCGGACAAATACCGGCCGGTATTTGTCCACTGCCGTGTAAACGGCCCCTTAAAGTGAACTGAAATCTACAATACCTACATATACATCACTAAGGGCCACTTGTATGAAAAGTGTTCAGGTCTAAAACTCACTTTCTTGCCCATAGCAACCAGAGAGCCTCTCTCTTTTTTTCAGAGCACTTTATGAAATGAGAGGGGCGCTCTGATTGGTTGCAATGGGAAACAAAGAGAGTTTTAGACCCAGACAGTTTTCATACATGTGGCCCTAAGTGTCCGTTTAGTATGCAGGAGTCTAAGGGCTTATTCACATGGCGTTTTCACTCCGTGTTACAAGCGTTTTTTAGATGCGTCTCGGGGACCGACAGGACGGACCCAGAGACGGACCTAAACAATTAGCAGTGAGTTTATCACTGCGGGCTATGAGGAACATGCAGCGGTGTGCACATGAGAGATCGCCGCTGCGTGTTTCCATAGTGCAGCTCGGGTCCGTCTTTGAAAGAATAGACATGCAATTATGTGAACAAGCCCTAATACAAGATTGTTATATGTTGCTGGAAAAATATAAGAGGCAAAATTCGAAAGAAAAAAAATGGATCCATGAGCTGCTAAAAATGCAAATCCCGGGCCAAAGCAGCTGCAAGCACTAAAAAAAAAAAAGAAAAAAAAAAAGAAAAAAAAAAGAGAACATAAAAGCGTTCCCATCACCCACACCCCATAAAGCATATCGTTATCAGAAGATATCACACAACTGCCATCGTCACAATGTCTCAGGGCTGCTGAAAGCTTCCTCTTACAGACCCCAGTATAATTCTCCCTCCTACAACAGTAAATCTTGCTTCCTACTGGCACAGTGTACACTTGGCAATTCCCCAACCTCAGTTCTCAGCTCCGTAACAAACAGGAGAATTTGCTTCCTGTTCTCACGCCCAAGAATAAGCAGCTATGTCCTCAAGGTTCTGTATTACTGGGTCAGTGCTGCAGGTGGTAACAGGATACTCCATACGTGTTTCACATGGCTTTATAAAGAGACCATGTCTTGACTGACGGCATCATATTCCACAAGTGATGGCAACGGAAGACTACAAATATCTGCAAAACCCCCAGCAAAATCAGCCCCAACATCCTGCCATTATTTACAGGACACAGGGATCTAATTACCTACCACTCACAATCACTGAATGTCCCTCTACTTCACCTCTGAACAAATCTCTTATAAAGTCAAAGCTTAGACCTTTACTGTGGTCCCTCAAGTTACAATAATAGTTCCAGGATGTTAAAAATCATTGTAAATTGAGAATGGAAAATCAGCGATTTGTTCTAAAGCCCCAAAATGTCATCCAACATAATGCAAAATGAGGACTAAAGAAACCTGAAGCTCCTCAGTCCTAATGCCAAAGTTGAAATGTGGCCCCCAGCTACCACGTGTCATTTACAATACTTGAGACTTCTTGTAGAAGGCATTTTTGGGCCCTCAAGCTACAAGCTTCAGTGGCAACTACTATCTCTGCACTTCCTACAGCTATGGCCCTGCAATTGAAGCAAATCTATACATGTAACAGTCAGAGCTGCTGGAAATTTCTTTGGGTCATTTACTTTATACACAATATGCCAGGAAAAAGAAAATGGGGCCCTCACCTGGTACCCAAAGGAGCCGCTTATCCTGGCACAAGTGCAGTACAGGAGATGTAGTACTGCACTGTACTGTAGAGAGGTGCTACTAGACCGCCAATCACTGCATGCATTGCACAAATACAGAGGGTTTTTCCAGTAAAATGTCCGTGATAATTGGTTGGATCTTCCAGTCAATCACCTGACCTGCATATCGGAGGTGTCTGGGAAAATGTATGTGGACTCAGGATACAAAGCCCCAGGAAAGACCATTGTGTAGGGAAAATATTGTATCCTGAGGCACCACTGTATTTGCAAACAGGAAATTTAAAAAAAACAAAATATTTGGTTGTTAAGAAGCTGCTGGCAAACAGAGGTGAAGGATTGGTTCTCAAACTATTGATGAGCAATGTGCGTGGGTCTGCAGGACATTATCAGGACCGGCTTCCAGCAGCTGGGTGTAAATTAGAATATTTCCTTTCACAGACAGCAAGCAGAGAAATAGTGAGAAGACAATAAAAGGTGTATCAGAAAGATGCCAAAATTATCCGTCATGCTAGTGGCTTTTTTTCTAGAATCAGTAGTACATGTGAATATATAAAATATGCAGTATAGATTATCAGACAGAAGTGGTAGCTAGTTTACCATCCAGAAGACTATACTTCTCATTTCCCGGGCTGCAGGAAGTCGGAGTATGTCAAGATACCACATAATGAATCAAAATATCTGCAGTAACATAGCAGATGTAAGAAACAAAGGAGGAAAATGCAGCTGCAGCTCTCCCTGTGTCTGTGAGACTGCATGCTGAGAGATGGAGCAGTAGTGAGTAGCCCATAGAGGCAGCTGCATTTTTTTTTTAATCGAGTGATATAAAAATCTAAATAATTTTTTTTTATTTTTTTTTTACAGCAGTGCGAGTCATTTAGCACACTGCTGCCTGCAGTACCTTATGGCCCAGGCTTGCATCGGCCCAGGCTCGCATCGGCCTAGGCATGGATTTGGTAGAACTTAGTAAAAGTATGAACTGAGTCCCAGGTCAAAACCTTGCAGACCTGTGAAACCGAGGCAAGATGCCACACCACACAGGAGGCACCAACCTCTCGAGTGGAATGAACAGTGACCCAGACCGGAAGAGGTTCACTTCTGGACTGTTAGGCTTCTGAAATTGCAGGCCAGATCCAGCTGGCAATGGTGACCTTAGAAGCCGCAAGGCCCTTATACGGATCATATGGAACATCAAAAAGGGAGATGGAGCACCTGAGGTAGATCTGGACGACCTTGACAACATCCAAACAATCTTGAGGATGAGAGGGAGAGGGGCAAAAAGAGGGCAGAATTATGCCCTCATAGTGGTGGAACGAGAAACAACCTTAGGCAGAAATAAAGGCATAGGACGTAAGACTACTTTGTCCTTATGAAGAACCAAAAATGGGGATCTGCAAAAAAGAGCCACCAGTACAGACACTCAATGGATGGATGTAATAACCACAAGGAAGGCCACCTTCCAAGAAGCAAATTGAGGGGAACTTCCTGCAATGGTTCAAAAGGCAAAGACTACAGGGCCTTCAAAACAAGATTTAAGTCCCATGGCTTGAACGGCCTACGAACCGGTGGGACAGAACGAGAATCCCCCTGCGATAAAGTTCTGAGGACTGAAGGTCAAAATGTGCTGACGGCACTCAAGGAAAGGTAAAAACGCACCATCAATCTGCCTATAGAGCGCATAATTGTACCTGGCTGTGTAGCAATGTTAGATACACCACGAACATGCATTATAGACTTATGCCAACTGTTAATGTGGTTGGCCAATAACACATCACACATTAAACCACCTGCAATGGGGATTAGTGTGATTGCCCGGGATGGCCACCGAATTAGCCGATGCTCTGCTGGCCAAGCATGCAAAGTCAACTGAGGCCTTACAGAGAAAGTTAGAAAGATACAAAAGCTGGGACGCGGGCTACAACAGATTTCCAGTTGAGGCACCTGATGCTAGCCCCTGCCAAAGTAAATGACTGTCCATTTTGGTGCTGCGCCCAAACTGTGCCAGCCTTGCTAACCCAGGAGAAAGCCAAATCAGGCTGCAATGCTGCCTGAGAGGCTTTTAAAGCAGACGAACACCTCAATCTTTGAGTGTCGCCGCATCCGGCATAGGAATGCTAGTGGGCAAATGCTTAGTAAGGAACTGCACATTAGAGAAGTGCTAGTTCACTGCAGTATGCAAAAAAAAAAACAAAATTTAACACTGGTGAGATTGCAAAAAATACCAGTCACCCATACAACTGCCATCTATGGGGGAGAGGACTGCGAGCACCAGAAGTCTATTTTAAGGTTGCCCCATACTGGCTTACAACCAGTAGAGAACGCCTCTACGTCAGGATGCTTCTACTCCCTGGAAACAAATTCCTCAACTCAATGTGAGTAGGAAACACCAAATGCTGCCATCGGCTCCACTTAAAGAAAAACCTCCTCCTGGACGAGAGTACTTTAGTCTTGTTACGCGAACCATCCACGTGGAATGTGCCGAGCAGAGGGCCCCGGGAGGGCAGCAAGCAGAGACAACAGACACTCTATAGCCAAAACCTGGGATAGCCTGGAAAGGTTCAAAACCCTTTTGTCATTGGCGAACTTAAACTCCGCTCCTTTTCCATTAATTACTATGAAGAATGATACATAACTTTTAATGTGTCAAATATATAAAACCATCTATGTCAAAATTTCACTCAGTATTAAAAAAAGAGTAGCCTGAATCTCTCTAAATTGCCTCTATATTGTCCTTAAAGGGGTTGTCTCACTACAAAGAATAGCTTTCATAATGTAGGGAACACTAAATGAAGACGTTTTCCAAATATATTGCGTTGTTCATCTTTTTTGTTAAGGAGCTACAAGTGATTTTATCACCTTCTGTGCTCTCTCTTTTAGGGATTATAGTCAGCTCACCAGCAATGTATTCATTAAGTACCTTGTATCTTGTGGCTTGCACAGCACGGAGACTACCAGTCATACTTCAGCTCGAGAGGGCAGTAGGAAACAACTTTCAATTAGTTTACTCCAGCTTGCTGATCACCATAAAGTCAGATGGCTTACAGCTATACTTAAAACATAAGAATTTATTGACACTCCATTAAAAGCATAATGGTATAGAGTAAGGAGGTTGCGATACAATACCTATTGCATAGTCTTAATCATTGTGCCCATAACCTACTCTGTGAGACTAACACCTTATATAGGTGTGTCTTCTCAGAGTTAACTCTTTCGATTATCATTGCATACTGAGAAATATATTTAAGTTTAATACATTTAAACATACATTTAAAAACAATATAAAAAAATAATGTATACAGATGTTAAACATACACAATGCACTTAGTATTGGTAAAGCAGATCATGACATACATTTAAGCCTGCTGGTTGCCGTGTACCTAATAGAAATATCCATTTCGCTTCTTTAGCTAATAGTTTGTGTCTTAAATTACCACCTCTGATGGGTTGTGTTACTTTTTCAATGCCTATAACCTTCATATACGTGGTTTCACTATTATGTACCTCAATAAAATGTTTTGCTACGGCAGACATACCAGGTTTCCATTCAGTTTTATGCGATTCTGAGAGGTGCCGTCTGATGCGGATTTTCAGGTGTGAACTTGTGCAACCAATATATTGCACATTGCATTTGACATGTGTTATTTGATAGATTACATTTTTAGTGTTGCAATTTATATATTGTAAAATTCGGTATTGTTGGTTTGTAACAGGTGATGAAAAATTTGCTGTGTTTTGGATATATTTGCAACATATGCAAATATTGTGGACACATTTTTTACTACCTGGTATATTTAGCCAATATTTCTTCTGCTCATCATTGATAGATATAAACAGACTTGGGGAAAGGATTGACCCTATTGTTGGACCTCTTTGTGGCACAAAGTTGATGCCTCTACTGAGTATTGTTGATAGATTCTGGTGTCTATGTAAGATGGACAAATGTTTTTTTATTATATTGATTATTTTAATATATTGTGGCGAATATTGTGTAGAAAAAGTAATTTGTTGTTTTCTATCTGATATTTCCTTTTTTTTTTATTTTGCCCAAATAATTGTTCACGTGTCATATTTCTAACTTTATTTATGGCTACATCAAGTATTTTATCGTTATAGCCTCTTTCTTTTAAACGTAATGTGAATTGTTTTTCTTGGTTTAAATATTCTGCTGCACAGGTTGTATTTCTATTTGTTCTAATATATTCACCTAATGGTATATTATTTATCACATGTGATGGGTGACATGAAGTAGCTAATAGCATCGAGTTTTGTGCTGTTGGTTTGCGATAAGATACCACTGCTATAGTTTGATTAGCAGATATCGTAAGGGTTATGTCAAGAAAATCTATTTCACGCGAATTAAATTTATGGGTGAAATGTAAATTCATCTGTTTTTTTTTTTATATAATAGATGAAATTGTATTGGTTGCACAAGTTCACACCTGAAAATTCGCATTAGACGGCACCTCTCAGAATCGCATAAATCTGAATGGAAACCTGGTACGTCTGCCATAGCAAAACATTTTATTGAGGTACATAATAGTGAAACCACGTATATGAAGGCTATAGGCATTGAAAAAGTAACACAACCCATCAGAGGTGGTAATTTAAGACACAAACTATTAGCTAAAGAAGCGAAATGGACATTTGTATTAGGTACACGGCAACCAGCAGGCTTAAAGGGGATGTATTGCTTCCTTAGTTCGGCTGATTCACACTGCTCTCAGCTTCTCAACTCTGGAAATGCAGGGGCGTTTCTTCCCCTCCCAGCTGGGGGACATCATCCCCCCCTTCACTGTGCATGCTGGCTCCCGAGACTCCCCCCACCTCTCTGAGTCCACATGTCACTGTGTCTCTCCCTATGCAGTCTTATTTTGTAAGAGCTGTATACATACCACAGGCTGCATTCAATCTAGACTGAGCAACTGTCTCCTCTCACAGCTGGAGATGCTCTATGAACGGCACAGATCTCGCTTCTATGCAGGAGAGTTAGGCACCGGAAAAAAACTGTTATGTTTTCTCATTGTAGAATCTGTTGCAGTCTGTTTCTGCTGGGTGTGGAGAGAGAAAATGCTATGGCCCCTGAGTCAGGCAGGGATCGACACAAATTGTGCTATTTCCTGATTGTGTAAGCCCTTCAGTGTAATTCTGTTTCTTCTGCCTGTATAAAGTGAAAATGTGACGGTCCCTTACTCTGAGTGAGAGACACAGCTTTGTGAATCGACCAGGGGCTGTACAGAATGTAAATGAGCTCTCAGCTAGTGAAATGCAAGGAAGAGGGATCAGGAGGGTTTCGACCAGGACTGGATATCAGTGTAAACAAAAACACAAGATAAGGAATACTGTAAATACAAGACAGCTTTGCTAATGACATCTAATTGCAAAGTTGCTTGTTTTCACTGTCCCCTTATTCTGAAGATCATTAAATGAAATGATAAAACCCCTTTAAATGTACGTCATGATCTGCTTTACCAATACTAAGTGCATTGTATATGTTTAACATCTGTATACATTATTTTTTTATATTGTTTATAAATCTATGTTTAAATGTATTCAACTTAAATATATTTCTCAGTATGCAATGATAATCGAAAGAGTTAACTCTGAGAAGACACGCCTATATAAGGTGTTATGGGCACAATGATTAAGACTATGCAATAGTCGAAACGCATCGTGCAGCTCCTTGCACTGGTATTGTATCGCAAACTCCTTACCCTATACCATTATGCTTTTAATGGAGTGTCAATAAGTTCTTATGTTTTAAGTATAGCTGTAAGCCATCTGACTTTCTCGTGATCAGCAAGCTGGAGTAAATCAATTGAAAGTTGTTGCTGTGCTCTCTCTGGTTCCCCAAGTGACCGACCTGTGTACTCCTTATCCCCTGTTGCTTGTTCTATCTGATAGCAGGGAGTGAAGTCATCAAGCAGTGATAGCTTGTGTGTTATCTGATCTTTCAGACAAAAGACTAATTACTCTACTGTTTACATTAGCTCAGCAGCTCCTCTGAACCTCAGAGAAGGTAATTTAGCTAATCTAGACTGATAAACAGAGAAGTCTGAATACATGGAGCTCATATGCTAATTACAGACAGCTTGACCAGGAAGTGACAGAGCAAAGCAGCATTATTTCATTCATGCATCCTATGAAACTTTGAGATGAGACAACCCCTTTAACTATGCAAATTCAGAAAGAACTCTCAGTATTTTCAATTACTATATTGCTATTCTATGTGCATTTAGTTCTTCCCGCTAAAGTTTATATTGTGCCGTGTTTAGATGTTATCCTGAATTATATACATCAGCATCAACTACAGAGACAATTTCCTCTTGTCTTATCCCAAGCAGCACTGTCACCCCACTTTATCTAATTGTTGCTGACTACTGGAAAGTAGCAAACTCAAATACTAATGCAACTTCACCCAGCAATACATCTGATACCTTCACACCATACCCTAAGGGGAGGTTAAGGTCTATATTTTAAAATCTAGTTACCCTTCTCTCTATTGAAATCGCTGCAGAGGTTTAAATGATACCCTTTATATTCAGTCAGGACTTGTGACAGCTTGCATTTAGGGTAGAGCCCAAGCTAGACTTTCCTTTCTTCTGATAGCAAGTCACCTTCTCAGTGGGTCCTTTAATTGGGAGAGATATGGTGTGAAGGTATCAGATGTATTGCTGGCTGTCCACAGGAAGTTGCATTAGTATTGGAGTTCGCTACTTTCCAGTAGTCAGCAACAATTACATAAAGTGTGTTCACAGTGATACTTGGGATTAGACAAGAGGAAATTGTCTCTGTAGTTGACGCATATAATTCAGGATAACAGCTAAACAAGACAATATAAAAACTTTAGCGGGAAGAACTAAATGCACATTGAATAGTAATAGAATAATTGAAAATACTCAGATTTCTATCTGAATTTGGACAGTTAAAGGAGTTGTCTCACTACAAGGATTGCTTTTATGTTAAAGATCTTGTAAAAACAAGTCACTTTGCAATATATGTCCATTAACAGTGTCCTACTTATTCCTAGATATCCCCTCTTGTATGGGCTGCACCAGCTCCCCAGGTCACTATAGCTACAGACCTGTTCCATCTCTCATGATAGGCTGCTAGCACTGGTTGCTATAGCTACAGACCTGGCTTCTACTGCAGCCTAGTAGAAGCCAGTAAACACGCCCCTACACTTCACCCACACCCATAGACCTGAGAACAGGCTGGGTGGAGGAGTCGGCATACTTTTCTCTCCACACTGCACTTACCAGGTCATTCCTCCCGCACCCTCCCTCACTTTCCCCTCCTTTGAAGTCCACACCATTAGACTCTTTCGGCCATTTTCCATCAGAGTCGCAGTTATGTACAGACCCCCCCGGCTCACCCCGCCAGTTTCTGGATAATTTCGCTGCCTGGCTCCCCTATTTCCTCTCTTTTGAAATGCCCACTCTCATCATGGGTGATTTCAACATCCCCATTGATGACCCCATGTCTCCTTCTGCCTCTCAGTTTCTTTCACTGACCTCTTCTCTTGGCCTCTTGCAGTTTACATACTCTCCCACCCACAAGGATGGGGAACTTTTTGACTGGGCTTCTGTCTCCTCATAATTTCTAACCTCA
>JAODAL010030557.1:0-49761 GCA_025379985.1 Phyllomedusa bahiana
AAACCCTCTCCATCCCCTTTTCCAAAAATTTTTAAAATTCTGAACTTTGGACCAAAATTCAGGTGGGTAAGAAAGGGCAAAGGGGGGGGTAGGACAGGGAAATTAGGGGAAAATAGAGAAGGGGGGCCCCTTTCCAGTGCGGCGACAAAACCCTTTGCCAGCGTATCGCCCAGTTCGGGACCGCACCCGGGCATCGCGGGGTTCGGGGCCCTGGGAATTTTCCGAAAACGAACAGGGGCCCCAAAACTGTCCTTCATTTTTTTAAATTTAACAACCTGCATCCACAGTCTTACCCCTCGTCCTCCCAGTCAGGGCCCCAACAAAAGTCCCTTTCCATTTATCGTCATGGGGGCATGTGGGTTTTGGGGTCATGCTTGGGGTTCCGGGGAAAAGGAAATCAATGTCCATTTTCAACTAAAAAGGGTGGTTCAAAGACTTTTTTTTTCCGGCACTTTTAAAATTTTTGGGGGTCAGGGGCAGGTTTGGAGTTTCATGCTGGGCCCCCGAACAGGTATACCCCCCAAACCCCCCCCCCCACCAAAAAATTTCCCAACAAAAATGGGGGTTTTCAAAGACCCCTTTTTTCCCCGGCCTTTTTTTTTTTGGGGGGTCAACAGGGTTTTAAGGGGCCCATACTGGGGTCCGGGGAAAAGGTATATCAATGCCCGGGTTACAACTAAAATGGGGGGTTTGGAAAAAACCCCTTTTCCCCGGAATTTTTTAAATTTTGGGGGTCAGCGGGTTTTGGGGGCTCAGCTGGGCCCGGGACGGGTTTTATGTCAATGTCCATTTAAACTAAAATGGGGGTTTAAAAGAACCCTTTTTTCCCCCCCGCACTTTAAAATCGGGGGTTTTCATGCGGGTTTTTTGGGGCTAAATGCGTGGGCCCGGGAACATGAAATGGGTCAATACCCCATTCAACAAAAAATTTTTGGTTAAAAGGGACTATTTTTTTTCCCCGGCACTTTTTAAATTTTGGGGGGCATGCGGGTTTGGGGGCTCATGCTGTTTTCCAAACCCAGGATTTTTTAATGTCCTTTTCAAAAAAGAGGTTCAAATCATACTGCCTTCTGGCACTTTTTAATTTTGGGAAAAGCATTTTTTAAGGGGGCAGGCCTGTGGTACAAAACAGGGTTTAGGGGTTTGGTTTGTGATTTTTTTTTCTGGGGCCCTTTTTAAACCTAAGGGGGTTTCCCCTAAGATTTTAGCAAAATACCCCTTTTAGCCTGTTTGGGGAATTTTAAATTTCCCCGTTTCTCCACCCCTTTTTGGGGGGTTTTAAAATGAAGGTGTTTTGCTCCCCCCCATAGCCCTTTAAGGTAAACGCCTTTAATTTTACAAACGACATCTTTTCGATGAGGGGTCGACTATCGACCATCGACCCGGATTCGAGGGGCCAACGTAATCGCTCAACACTACTTCTAATAATTTTTTTTTTTTTTTAAAAAAACTAACATCTTTTCTGTTTTTCCTTTAAAGCTCCCGGGGGGTTCCCAAAAAGGGCCTTTTAAATTAGGGGTATTTTTTTATCCAAGTACAAGTAGAAAAAAAAAAACGCCAACAACCCCTGTGTGATTTATTGTCTGATATTGAGAAACAAGAAAAATTATTTAACTTGGTCCCCCCCTTCAAAACAAAGACCCCCAGAGATTTGAGGAATAAATTAAAAATATGTATCTTCACAAATATATTTCAACCACCCTCTGAAAGACATTAATCATTTTCAAAAATTCGGAAAACCCCCCTTACTATCTAGTGCCCAGCTAGCTAAATTGAATAGTCCCTTTCACAGCCGAATCCAAAAAGCAATACTCTTTTAAAAAACAAACAAACCCCCGGTCCTGAGGGCCTTTAAAATGAGTACACCAACCTTCGAGCCCTTTTTCTCCACATTTAACATCATTTGTAAAGGATAGTTTTAAGAAAACAACCATTAAAAGGACTCCTTGGGGAATTAAACAAAAATCCTAAAACCCGGAAAGCTCTAGAAACCATCAAACAAAAGACCCTTTTCCCCCTTTTAAAAATTTCAGAATTTTAAAAAATTTACGCAAACTTTTTTTCCACCCCCTTAAAATTCTGGGTTTTCATTCCAGGGAGGCAGGCTAGAGAGGGCTACCAGGGGGCCTAGTGCTTGACAGATTGCTGGCTCTTTTTATCTCAGATGTGGCTTTTTCTGCCCCTCGATGCAAAAAAGGCCCTTTTGATAGGTTAACGGGGTTTTATATTCGCTCTTCTTGAAAAATTTTTTGGGCCCTTGTCGGGTTTTTAATCTTGGTTTCCTTTTAATGTCCCTCTTACTGCACGCCTTTCAGCACAAGTCCTAAACTTCCGCTTTTTCTTTCCTCCCCTTTCGTTTTTTCAAATGCAGGGCCTTCAGGGATCCCTTTTTCCCCCTGATTTTTGTGTTATCCCAAGGACCCCCTAGCTAAACAAAATTAGACCCAAACCCCCCTTAAAGGGGTTTAAAAAATTAAAAATTTTTTCTTCTTTAAATAAGCTTTTTTTGCTGATAAATGTGAGTTTTTAAAACCCACAAACCTTTTCCCTTTTTCCCAATGAAGGGAAATTCTTAAACTTCTAATCTTTTTTTCCCTACTTCCCTTTTATAAAAAAAATAGTTTAAAAATTCTTTCTTTTTCCCGGGAAAAACAATAAGGCAGCCAAAAAATTTTTAAAATTTAGGATCCTTGGTTTTAAATTTGTGGAAGAGCCATTTTTGACAAAATTTAGGCATTAAAGTCTACCTACCCCATTCTAAATTTTAAAAAAAATTTTACAACCATTTATAAAGTTTTTTTAGACTGGGGAAATCAAACGTTTACTTCCCTAAAATTTGGTCATGGACTCCCAGAATTAATGTTGTGAAGATGCCCTTTTGCCCAAAAATTTATTTAGTTTGCGGGGGTTTATCCCCAAATTTACTTCCTTCCCCAATGATACATAAATTTAACATTATTTTGAAAAGTTCATTTGGAAATGGCCGCAGGAAATTGAATTAAAAAGCCCTCCCTAAAACTTTATTCAAAAAAAAGGTGGCCTAGCTTTCCAAATTTTGGCGGGCCAACAACCAAAGAAATTATTCGGAGCAGGCCTTCATTTTGGAAAAAATTTGAAGTTTAAATCTTTGGCAAATTGCCACCCCCCCCCCCCACCCCCCCCCCCCTTTTCACCCCCAAATCCAGAAAACCCTTTACAACTGATCTTTCATTAGTGGGGTGCCCCCCCCCTTTTTTTTTTTTTCCAACTACTTCTTTAAGATCTCTAACCTGACCCTCTTCAAACATGGTTCACATATTTATTTTCCCCAAATAATTGGATTTATTTACAAAAGGGGAAATCCTCTCCAATTTCCTTAAGTTTTTTGGGGAACCCCAACCCTTGCGTTTCTTGCTTGGATGAATAAAAATTTTAATAAAAAATTTGGAGCTTTTTATATAAATTACCGGGACAAAAAACCTTTGAAGCCCTTGGCAAAAACTTACTTTTCCCCCTACTCAATGTTTTTTCGTATCCCCAATTAGGATGGTTTACAATCTTTTAAATTTGGGGCCCCACCCGAATACTTCGTTTCTCAGATTTCCACAATTCATATTTAAAAAGAAAGGTTATGAGAAAGGTCTCTCTATAACTTGATTCTTTTTTTTTTTTTTTTCAGCAATTTTTTTTTATTACATATAAAGAATGGTACAAAAACATAATAAAAAACTTTTTCTGAAGCAAAAAAAAGAAAAAGAGAAAAGCCCCAAAATGGCATGTCGTAAAACATAAAAAGCAAAAATAGGAATGTCATTATTTTTAGTAATGTAAGATTCGTTAATAAAACCAATAAAAAGTTGAACATTTTAAATTTATCATTTATAAAGAAAAATGTTCAATTACATAATTATACTGGTTAAAACTCGTATTTGAAAATTCCATTAAATTTTATAAAAAGTTTTAGGGATTTTCCTGTTATTTATGGGTAAATAGATGTGGCCCAAAAGAAGCCAATTATTCTTAATTCTAGCTATGGCGTGTGGGGGTTTATAAACTAGTCTCACAGCTGTTTTTGCAAATTTATTTGTTGATAAAATTCTGCAATAGATGGCGTGAAGTTGTTTTTCCAATGTGAAGCTATCGTAATTTTTTGTAGCATTTAAAAAGCATGAGAATAGAACTGCCGGAATGGTTTGGGGTTTATGTAAGGGAAAAGTGAGTTTTTGAATGCTGGGGGTTGGTGTGAGGTTTAAATTTTCCCCCATTTGAAAAATTTTAAAAGTAGAAAATTTTTTCTAGTTCTTTCCATGTGGTTGGAAAAGGGAATTTCCCCACATGTGTAAAAAAGGGGAGCCTTTAGCCCCCGCACTGTCCCCAAACCCAAAAGATTTGGTATCCGGATGAATTGGCTATGCGGGCTGGGGTTTAAAATACCAGCAAAAGAGAATCTTTTTTTTGCCCCTTTTTAAATTTAATGTTTGGCACTTTTTAAAAATTTTTGGAAAACAATGTTAGTGTTTTAAAGCAGTTTTTTGTTTATGGGGACGGGGCCCACTCGGTTTCCCCCTTTGGGGCCCGTAATCGGGGTTTTTTTGAGGGGAATCTTTTTTTTGTACAAGGTTTGGTATGCTGCTGAAAAACCCCTTTAGTATGTCTTTGTTTATTCCAGGGGAAAATTTGGGGGAAAAGGGGAAATTTGTTTAGGGGTATCGGGGTTTTTGGGCCATGATTGTTAAAATTTGTCTGATTTGTAAATGGGATAAAAAAATTGGGTTTTCCCGGGGGATAGTATTTTTTGAATTAGATCGTCAAAGGATTTGGGAAGTGTCCTTGGTGTTTGAGGCCCCCCCCTTTTTGGCCGCAACCCCTTGTCTACCCAGTGTTGTATGGGAATTCGGAAATTTGTTTGGGGGAAAAAATGAAAGGGGCAGCTATGTTTGTTTTTATATATTTTGGGGGTTATGCTTCTGAGCAAGGGAAATTTTTGCCAAACTGGGCTGCATGAGAGAGTCAACAAATTTTAAAATTCTGGGGGGACTTCTGAAACTTTAGCATGGCAATCAAAAGGGGCCTTTAAAGGACCCCCAAAGGAATTGTGGGAATTTCTATCTGGGGCCCAAGGGTTGGAGTTAAAGGAAAATTTCCCATAAAAGGAAAAGGGGGGTTCAAATTTTGGGGAAAAGGGTTTTTAAAATTGGGGTTTTTTGCAGGGGGTTTGGGGGACGGAGAGGCCACCATGAATACTCTTTTGTTCAGGTTTTGTTCTTAAATCTAGGTTTTTGGGGCCCCCCAAATCTTTTTTAACATTTTTTTTTTGAAGTTTGGGTGAAAAATAGGGGGGGGGAAAAAAAAAAATGGGGGGGGGGACCTTGGGGTTTAAAATAAGTATTTGGGGAAAAAGTAGCATTTAGTTAAATTTAATGCGGGCTACCCGGGGAAAAGGGGAAATTGGTTAAAAAAGTTTTTAAATTTCTTCTGTTAAAGCAAAATTATCCCCCAAGATTTTTTTCTATGGTGGTTTTTAATGTTTGGGTTTTATTTTGTTCCTAGTTTGGGGAAAAAAGGGTTGAAAAAATTAAATTTATGTTGGGTAGTTGGATTTTAAGGAAGAATAAACAATTTTTAGGGGAAGTTTAGATTTTTTTATTTTTTAATTTTTTAGTTGAAATATGAGCAAAAAGTTCCATTGGGCAAGTAATGCAGGAATTGGGGTTTTTCAGGCTGTTGGGGACATGATTAAAAAATCCCTCTGCATATAGGCTCACTGTAAAGGGGGATTTTTTTTTTTTTGGGGAACCCCCTTTAAATTTTTGAGGATTTCCGATTTTGTTCTGTAAAGGTCAGCGCCCCCAAAATTTATAGATCATGGGTGAAAGTGGGCCCCCTTTTTTGTTCCCTTGGAAAGGGGGAAAATTTTCTGAGAAGGGAAACCCGGGGAGTAGACCCCCGGCGAGGGAGAGAAAATAATTTACATTATGGGAAATTTTTTATTGGTCCCCCAAAAGCCAAATTTTTTAAAAAAACCTCTTTCATATAACCCCAAAATTTTTCCCGTCAAATGCTTTTTTCCGTTTTTTTAGTACAGAAGAGCAAGGGGGCTTTTTTGAAATTTTCAATTTTGGAAAGACATCCAAAAAATCGCCGGTATTCCATTTTCCGTTTTGTCTGCCTTTTATGAAACCCCCCCTGGTTTCCCTTTCTGATCAGGGGGTGGAAGGATTCATTTGATTTTGTTTTTCTGGATTTTTGAGGGATATTTTGATTCAGAAATTGAGTAGTGAAATTGGTCTGTAGTTTGTAACCCAGGTCCGGGTTTATTTCCCGGGCTTAGGGATAGTTGAGTGGGTTTCCAAAACATCTTTTTGCCGGTTTTTTAGTGTCCCTTTTGGGTTTTGATTTGGGATTAAAAAGACGGGACCCGATGTTTGGGGGTTTGATGGGGGGAAAAGAGTTTTAAAATTTCTCATTAGATTGGCCAACTTTGGGGCCCGGAGTTTTTTTGCATTTTTAAATTTTTTGATAGTCCCCTTTAATTTTGGGGGTGTTATAGGTTTGATTAAGGGGGAATTTAAAATTTATCTTTGGTCAAGGAGGGGGGAGTGATATTTCATTTAAGAAAACTGTTTAAAATCTTCCTTTTTCCCCTGCTGGAATGTTCTTGTCTGAATTTTAAAATTTTTATAGTGGAAACTATAGTTGTTGCAAAATTTCGTTTTGAAATTTTTTTGTGGATGTTTAAATTTTTTTTTTTATTGGGGGATGTAATGTACGGTATTTTTTGGATCTGGCTAGGAGTCTGCCGGGGGCTATCACCTTTTAAAAAGAAATTCCCAAAGCAAACTATTTTTTATGATTCTAATTTTTTTGTTTGATGCAAAGTGCCAATTGCCTTGGGAGAGGCAAGGTTCCCTTTTCCCTTTATGTTTTGTGAAAGGGGTTTTTAAATTTTTAAATTTTTGGGGGCTAAGTGTTTAAATTTTTTCTAAAAGTTCAGTGAGCGGTTTTTTCTCTTTAGCTTTTCTCTAGTTTTATATGTTCATAAAAATTCCTTCTTTATTTTCGTTTTATGTCGGCACCAAAAAGGTTTCTTTAAAGGGGTCAAAAAGGGGGATTTATGTCAAAATATTCTTTAAGGGAATTATTAATTTTGAGGTTATTTCATGGATTTTATGTAAAAAGTTGTTCAGGCGCCAGGGGTATGAAAAGGAGGGGGGAAAAAAGATCTTGGGAGGGTAAGATAGGTTGGGGCAATTTATCTGACCATGTGATATGTTCCTTTTTTTGTAGTTTACGACCCAAATAACCCGGGGCCTGTCTTTTTAGAGAAAGGAAAAAAAAAATTTCTCGAGTGGTGTTCCTTGCTGGCCCGAGTAGTGGTTTTTGGGAAACTATTTTTTTTCCGGGGGAATACCCCCCCAAGGTTCATGTAAAATTTTCCCCCAAAATTAAATTTTTAAATTTGGGGCGTGTTTAGAGCAAACCTTTTGGGTTATCTTCTGTTTTTATCTATTTTCCCTATTAATAAAACTCCCCAAATCACCAGGTTACCTTTTAGTAGCTTTTTTTGGGTTTTTTTTGGGGAACTCTGGAAACAAAGGATGCTGATGCTTTTTCGGGAGATTTTTTTTTTTTCAGGGTTTTTTTTAGTGGAACTTATTTTAAAAAATAGGGAAAAAATTTAATGTGCATTGTAGAATTTTTATATCGCCCTTTTGGGGTTTTAAAACAAATTTTATATGGGAAAAAAGCAACAGAATCTCTGATTAAAAAATTTTTGACTCCAGCTTTCTTCGGGTCCAGGCAGGGGTGGGAAAACATGAGGAAATCTTTTTTTGTTTAAGTCTAAGGTATTTTTTATTATGTAAAAGGGGCGGGTTTCCCACAAGCATTTCTACATCTGCCGGGGGTGTTTAGTAAATCTTTCCCCTTAAAAATGATCTCTTAACGGAGAATTGGAACCCCTTTTTCATTTAAATGACATTTAAACGTAATACCCCCTAAAAGGAGAAGTAAAAGAAAAAATAGATCAATATGTTTGTTAACATTGACATTTTTATAAAAGTAAAGTAAGGGGGTCAAGGAAAGTTTTAAGGGGAAAGGCAAAAATAAACTTTTTAAAAAGGGGAAATTTGTCTAAACATTAGACCAAAAATTTTGAACTGTTGAAATGTTGGAAAAAAGAGAAAGCGTTTGAAAAATATTTCCGTCAAAAAGGAAAAACAAAATTTGGGGCGCAATTGCCATCTCAAGAAAAATCATTGAGGGAAAGGGGCTCTGGAGTGCGCTCCCCTTGACAGAAGGAACCGCAAAAGCAAAAATTTTAAAAGGTACTAAGAAAAATTTTAATCCCCAGGGCCCGCATCTTGAATCTGCTGGGGCTTATTTTGGGCCAGAGGGGTGATTTTTCCGGGTTTCATTTGTTTATTTCTCACTGGAAAAAGCGTCTGCTGATGATAGAGGTTCCAATTTTTTAGGGTAAAGGCTGGGCCTTTTTGGGTGTGGCATATTAAATTGGGTGGCCCTTTCCCCGCAATTATTAATTTAAATGGGGGGAAAAACCCCAAAAGATATTGAAAATCCTTATCACCTAGGTTCTTGTGTATGGGGTGGAACTCCCTTTTCCCTTTTTAAACTTTGGGTTTCCCGGGTTAAAATCGGGAAGATGGAAATTTTTGGAAACGGTCTGGGGCGAGTCCGTCTTTTAAAGCCTTTAGAAATTTTTCCCCCTTAAAAATTGTAGAAATTTTATTCGGGGTATAAAATGTTTTCGGAACTTGTTGAGTAGGTTTTTGGGTTTAGGGATCCTGTGGTCCCCATCGGTCTTTTGGTTTTAGATTGAAAAAGGTTTGGGAAGACGAGAGCCCTCAGATCTGGGTTTGGTATGCGTTTAAATGGTCAGGGGAAAAATTAAGATTCAAAGGGGTGCCGGATTAACCCTTATTACGTTTGGATCGGTTTCCTCTGGTCAAAAAATTTTGGAAAGGGTGGTTGGAAATTCCTCTTCTAATGCTTTTTTAGCTTTAATTAGGGAATTGGGAATTTGCAAAGTTGACAAATTTTTTCTCAATATGTTCAGTGGGGGGCCGTAGTGATTGAAAGTCTTGTTTGAGCTCCCCCATCAAACTGTTTAATTTTCAGATTGCAAAATTGAACGGAAAGGGTGGGGAAAAGTTGTGGGGCAAGGGTACGTCGAGGCTGGGGGTTTAGGCCAAACATGCTGTTCAAAATCTACTGAGCCTGCTTTGGGAAGAAGGAGTCGGGGGGAAGGGTGGGGGGAAAATTTTTAGGGCCCCCCTTTTTGTTGAGGATCTGGTTTTCGGGGGGAGAAAAATTCCGGAAGTTTGGTTGGCTTATTCTTTTTTTTTTTCTTTGAAGTAACCTCCCATGATTGGAGGGGGAGAGCAGGAAAAATTTTGTTGCAGGGACCTTAGGAAAAAATGTAGAAGTCCACGTGGGGGGCGGGTGCCCATAGATATGTTTTTTATTTTTTTTTTTTAACTTCAAACCCCGCTGGATTTGAGTTTTAAAAAACCAAACCTAGGAAAAAGTATAAATGCCCAGGTACAAAAATAGAAATCGTTGTTTTCCCTGGATTGGTTTTAGTGAAAAAAGCTTAACCCCAAAAGTTCTGCCCCTGGCTTGAAAAATTCGTTTTGGAAAAGTTTTTGAAAAGGCAAGGGTTTAAAGCGTGTGGAGCCCTTTTTTTCTATGAGGAAAGGGGTTGTTTAAAAAGGGGTCGCCCGCTGTCTTAGGGGAGAAAGAAGGCTAAAGGAGCCCCAGGTTTTATTTAAAACCTGGGGAAACCTTTTGTAGGGTTATAGGGGGTGACAAAAAAATAGTGGAGCAAAGGGAGTTTTCCCCGGGATGGGGGTTTTAAACAGGTAAAGGTTTGTAGCTCTTTTGAGATTTTCCCTGACCTTATCTTTCCCCCTTTCGGGAGGGAAATTTCCCCCGCTGTGCTTTAAGTCCCTTGTGGTTTTGGGAAAAGGGGGTCTGTACTTTCCCTTCTCCAAGGAAGAGAGATGATCTGGCAGATGGGGGAAATTTCCTGTCTGATTTACCCGTGCTGTCAGAAGGGTGAGTATTCCCCGGGAAGGGGAACCCGGATGAGGAGGTGCGTGCAGCAAATCAGGGCCGAATTTTGAATTTTCAGCAATGGTGCTGTTAGGGTTTGGGCGGGGGGGCTCCTCTTTCCACAGGGCTAAGTTTAGTTTAAAGTACACACAGGGGGCCGAAAAGGGCCCTTTAAAACGACCCCCACAGTGGGGTGGAAAAAAGTGTTTTGGGTTGCCTGCAGGGGTTCCAAGGGTTTGTTGAGCGCGTTTAAGGGGCTAAACAGAAACTCACAGGAGAAGCAACTTTCTCACATCCCTTTGGGCCCAGCCCCCGCCCCATAAAATATTTCTTATGGGCAAGACTCAAGGTTAAAATTGCTTTCCATGACCCCAAAAGGGGGGGAGAACTAAACCGACTTTTTCCTTGAAGGGAAAGGAAAAATGCACACCCAATCCCCCAAGGTTTTCCAAATGTGCCAATCCCTCAAGGGAAAACCTGCACAAGGGTTCAAAATTAGGTGGTACCAAAACCCCCTTTAAACCCCCGACTAGCCCTATGTTTCCCGGGGGCTCTTCCAAATTTTTTTTGGAAAAAGATGCGGGGGGAAACAAAGGAACCCCCTTTTTAAAGTTTTTGGGGGGGTTTTCCCAAAAATTAAAGTTTTGGAAAGCCCCATTGGCCTCTTATTAAAGGAAGGGAAATTTGGGGTTTACTTTACCGCTTTCCCTGGAATTGGCCCCTTTAGATTTAAATTTTTTCTTTAATAACCTGCCCTGTTTCACAGAACAGTTTCTTTTTTAAACCCTTTTTTTTGCCGCTAGGGAAAAGCTTTTGCATATCACTGGGGAAAGGGCCCCCAAGGCCCCCCCCTTTTATTATGGGGTTTTCTCCCTTTAAAAAATTTTTTTAGCTTCGTCGTGAACTAAGGTTGATTGTTTCCCCCTTTTTTTACTCTCACAAAAACGCTCTCTATGGATATTTTGGTTTTCCTCCAGTTAAAAACTCCCTTTGGGAAAGGTTTATAAAAACCCTAATTATTGTTTAAAAAATTTTTCTTCTCCCAAATATTTTCTCAAAATATAACCCGGTAAGTTTTTTTTACTGTTTTTTTGTTTTACTGTTTTTTCCATGCTCATCTGAACATGTACAAAATTTTCTACCTGATGAAAACGAAGAGCTCCCATCCTTTGTAAAACTGTTGTAAAATCACTCTTTTGATTATATTGATTCTAAATATCTGTAAAAGTCAAAAATCAAAAAACATTTTTTAAAAGAAAATACGTCACCTTTGAGTCACTAAATAAAAACTGCCCTGTAATCATTTTTATATTTTTTTCAAAACCCTGTGTACACTTTTGGGCTACCACTATATGGTTACTGTAGGCAGTAATCAAACCGCTGCAGAACCTGTGAACACTGGAAATGACCGAAAAAATTTGTCTTTTAAAAGGGGGAAAATTTGGGTCTTAGTGTAAGGGTTTTTATAATTCAGTAACATACAAGGGTTTTTTATTCAGCCCTCCTTTTTTTAAAATGAAATGGGGCCAAGCTTTTTGGGGGCATTTTTGGGCCCTTTGTAAAATTGCGTTTTTGGGGAAAAATTTTTGGTCTTAAGGGTTTTCCCAAACGACCTCTCTCGGGTTCTTACCAGTCCCGTTGCTATGCCCCTGGTTTGGGAAGAGGGGCGTCTTAAACTTCAAAAAAAAAAAAAACCCTTTTTAAAAAAGCCCCACCCCTTTGTGGGGTTTTATCACCCCACCTCCTGTGCGCGCCCCCGGGGCTGAATCTCAGTGTTCGGCAGCCTCAGCTAGGGGAAGATCTCTGTGCTCTAGCTAAGTAAAAATAGAAATTGCTTGGCTAGAACCCCAGAAAAAAGTAAACCAACACACAGGACTGGAAAACAGGAGGGAGACAGTGATGAGTTTTAGATGCCCTGGCGGGAGGTATCACTGTAAATTACAGGAGGGAACATTTGGAGAAAACGAGAGCCCTGGCAGGAGGTATCAGCTTGTTTTACGGGAGGGGGGATCAAGGAGGGGGATCGAGATGCCCTTGGCCCAGGGGGGATAAACCCTTTGTTTAAACCGGGAGAAGGAAATGAAAACGGGGTTCCCCTGGCAGGGGGGATAAACTTTTATTACAGGGGAGAGCATGAGGAGATCGAGATCCCCGGGCCAGGGGGGATCAGCTGGGGTTTACAGGAGGGAGAAGTAAAGGAACCCAAAGAGGGCTTAAAGGAGCGATCAGCGGATTACAGGGAGGGCAGTGAGGAGATCGAGAGGGTTTAAAGGGAGCGTCAGCTGTGATTACACGGAGGGCAGTGAGGACACGGGGATGACGGGCCCAACGGGGATTCAGCTTTGGGGTTAAACGGGTTTTAGATCGCGGGAGCCCGCTGAACACCGGGGAAGAGGCCTTTTAAAACAGGGCTGAGAATGGGGGCCGCAGTGGAGATGAAATTTGGGGGGAAAAAATGACAGAAACTCGACTACAAAAACAGAAGAATTTTAGGGCCCGGGGCAGGGGGGGAAAAGCACGCATGTGCGGCAATGGGCCGTTCCCGAGCCCAGCCATCACAGAGAAAAGGGTTTTCAACTGAGCAAGCCGGCCAGGAAAAAGTGCGGTGGGAAAACCCCCTAACAACGAGCTTTTAACAAACTGAAACAGAAAGGAGGGGGCCCTTCTACTATGGTACTTTTTTTTTTAATTTGATTTTATAATTAAAACTTTTTTTAAAATTTGAAATTTGGAAGTTCCCACTTAAATTTAACATTGGGGGCAAAAACCCCTTAAAATTAAAATTTGGTCATAACATTATGGTGGTATTAGCCCACTAAAATAGTAGTGATAAAAAAAGGGAATTTGGCCCTATGGGAACGCCCAAAAGTTTTTTAACGGGTTTAAATGAGAAATTCTAACCCCCTTTAGCTTTAGACAAGTAGGCAAAGGTAAATAAAGACAATACGAAATACATTGTTGTTCTGATTTTGGTTACTTTCAAAGATAGAGCAGTTTTTGTGCACACAAGCCTCCTTAGGTTACTAACATCACTCTCTGCTTGTTTATGTTTCTTACTTACAATCTTTAAATTTTTAAAAGCTCCGCCCCTTTCGCCCTGCTAATGAAAGAGCATCTCAATAAAAACAGCTTTGTGAAAAACCCCCTGCAATAAATTTTTTAATAAGCAAAATTTTCCCTTTCCCTATAGTAGCTTATTAGCAAAAACTTTTAATACTTTTATTTTTGTTGAGTGGAAGGAAAGGCCAAATAATGAATTACATTTTTGTATGGTTTATAGTATGTGGAATTGATGTTCCATATGTTTTATTCTCTGTGCCCGGGAATCCATTTTAGCATTTTACAAGGTAATTCACCCCTTGGTTTTGTTGTTTGGAAAAAACCATATTAATAGTTATCCATCCACCATTATTCCTATTTAGTTGCCCAATATGTAATCCTGTTACTAACAGAACACAAGGAAATCACGTGACATGTGTAGGGTTTCACTTTATTTTTAAATTTCCCAACATTTTCTCCAGGGGAAACCCAAATTTAAAAAGAATGGGAAATTTCCTATTGCATTTGGTGAAACAGAGGTAAAAGGAAACCCGAATTTTGTAATAAAATGTATACTAAGAAACAGTTCTTTTCTTTTTCTTCATCTGTACTATTGTGTATATTTTCCCAAAGGAATCTGAAAGGGAAATACTCAGCAAAACCCACAAAAATTTTTTTTCTGTTGAAAAATTTTTGCTTTTTTGCTTTTTTGCCCATCCCCTGGGGATTAAAAAAAATCTGTGCAGCTGGACATTTTTTATTTGGACAATTTCTATAGCATTAGGACAAGATCTTTTGTTAATTTTAACCACTTTTCTACTAATGCATTTTGTTGTCTAAATTTCCCCAAAAAACTAAATCTTTAAAACTAAAAACAATATTTGTGGCCCCGGGGCCTTAGGCGATCCGCATGGTGCGGGCCCTCAGATGGCTAAAGTCCCCGGGGACCCCGGTAGAAACTTCCACCGTAGGGCATGGTCTTTGGTGGGGGAAAACCAGGTTTTTGTCCGGGCAGCAACATTAGGTTTCTGACAAAATCGTATGTAGTATGGCGATGTCCAGCCCTTATGGGGGGCTTTCCCAACACTGCATTTGGGTTTTTGGGGGGGGTGTTTTTTCCCCGTTTTCCCCCTTCCAGTTCTGGGGTTTACCAGGCCTATAAAAGCCTGGGACTCTGGGTTAACTGGGGTGGGTCAACTGCAGAAAGTAGGGCAGTGGGGCTGGTGAGAGGGGGCCTTTAAACCCCCCGGCTTTAGAAACCCCGGGACCTGTGGATCTGGGAAGGTGTGCTGGCGGTGCTGGGAAAGGGAGGCCCTGGAAAACCCCAAAGTTAGTTGAGGACACACTAATGATTTTTGATAGTTGCTAGAGGGCCAAGGATTTTTAATTTTTGTTTTGTTTCTGTACATTTCCCCCTTTTTCCTAAATAAAAAAAGGGTTTTTCCCTTTAAAACGGAAGCCCCTGGGGTTTTTGAGTGCCAAAATTCCCTTTAAACCCAAAAACGGGGAACCATGAGCGAAATACCCCCCGGGCGGGCCCCGGGGGGCGTCCGGGGCGCAAATAAAAAATGTTAAAAACCTATAAACCCAAAAAATGCGCATGTGACAAAAAACCCTTTTCAATAGAATATCCCGCCCAAATAAACTAAAGAAGAAATTAAATTACCACAAATAATTTTTTTTAAATTTAAAATAAATTCCCAATAAAGTTTTATTCAGAAAGGGCCCAATTTATACAGTAAAAGTTTTTTTATGTCCCTTTTTGGGCAAATTTTCTTTTGCCAAAAAATGGAAACTTGACCCAAATTTAAAGGGAAGACTAAAAAGACTAATCTATTTCCCTTTTAAAATTTTTTGTCTGTAAAATCTATACCTTTCTTTTTCCTAAAAAAATATGGAAGGATTTTTTGCATTTAAAGGGGTTTTTTTCCCCAAAAGGGATTTCCTGCCCGTTTTTTTTCCCGCTTTAAACTTTATGGCTCAAAAAGGGGGGATGTGTGGGTTTCTTTTAACTGCAAAATCATGGACTCAGCAAGGGTTGACCTTCCTTGTTTTCTCCCAGTGTCTCCCCTCTAGCCCAAAAAAAAGTCTATATTGAAGAACTGTGAATAGCTAAATGTAGCGAGGTTTGGGTTTAAAACTTCTGGGCCTTTTTAGCAAAGAGAACCTAAAGGGAAAAAATCTCTGCCGGAAAACCCAAAAAAAAGAAAAAAAAATAACCACATACAAGATTGAGGATTTTTTTTTTACTTATTTTCAAATTTTAATTAAAATTTCATTTTTTTGGGGGTGTGTGATTTCAAAGGGAGGAAAGAGACCGACAGGGACTGCCAAAAAGGAAAATCCAAAATACTTACTATATTTGGGGAAACCCCAATTTCTAATTTTCCAGGGGAAAAATGTCACCAAAGCCCCGAAATTGGGCGGTGTTACAAAAAAATATATATAAAAAATATTATTATATTTTATTTTTATAATTTTAAAAATATATTATATATATAAATAAAAATTTATGTATTAAAAAAGTAAAGTTTTTAGTCTATGAAAAAATCCATGCTTTTTTCCCTCTTTAAAACTACTTTGGGAGCCGTGGGGGAGAAAACTTTTCCCGAACTTAGACAATCCACTTGTCAATAAAACTTTTCTTCCATTATTTATTGGGTCTATGCTCAGGTACAACTTATTAAAAAAACCGGTTTACAGATAAAGGGAATAAATTCCACTGTTTCTAACAAATATGCCCTGTCTTTAAAAGAACTGATAGTTCAGTCTACAGACGTAGCAGTGGGATCTCTTGGGCTTAACATTTAACTATGAAGATTTGTCTATTTCAAGTGCAGGATTTGAGTGCCAGATTTTTGGGGAAAGCATTTACCCCTCATGGATTATTATGGCCCTCGCTGAAATTTTGGGAAAAACTCTTATAAATGATAATGGTACTTTGAGGTCAAGCGATAATAATTTGTTTGTGACTGCTTGAAGTTGTAAGCAGACAAAGTAGAAAAATTCCCAAAGGAAAAATTATGGCCCCTTTATCATATATTTAGTTCTATTGATACATATATTTTATGTTTTAGAATTACTTTATATTAAGTTTCCTTTTTTTAAGGGTTTATTTTTTTTTATGCAATAAATTCTGAAATGAAGAATTTTGGGAAAATTTTTTTAAAGTTTAAAAAATTTACAATTTTAAAAAAAAAAAATTTTAAAAGTAATCCCTTTAAAGGGGGTTTTCTCACTACAAGGATTTTCTTTTTATCTTAAAGATCTTTCAAAAAAAAATCACTTTTCAAAATATTGTTTTCATTTTAAAAGTATCTTTCATATTCGAGATATCCCCCCTTGTAAAGGGGTTTGCATCCCGCTCCCCAGTTCACATAACTAAATGACCTTTTTTGACTATCCTGAAAGGGGCCCCCCAGCAAAGGTTTTTAAAAGCTTTCAGACCGGCTTCTACTTTCAGCCTAGTGGAAGCCATTTAAAAACCCCCAAATCCAATATGATACCAAAAAACAGGAACCCGGGGTTTAGATGAATCAAATTTGTTGGAAAAACCCCCCTTTAAATTTGTAAAAATTTCCGTTCAGTGTTTAAAGGGTTTGGGCCTGAAAAACAAAACAAGGGGGGGGGGGGGGGGGATGGGGCGGGGAAAATGAAATGGGAGGGGCCCCCTAGAAAACTTAACATTTGGGGGCCCCCCCACCACCACCATCCGTTAAAAAAAAAATAAATAAATAAATAACTTATCAAGAATTACAGAAAAAATAGTGTACACCAGACACATCCCGCACACGCCACTCACACGTCGGCCACATCCCACACACACCACTCACATGCCGGTCACATCCTGCACACGCCAGCCGCTCACATGCCGGTCACATCCCGCACACGCCAGCCGCTCTCATGCAGGTCACAGCCCGCACACGCCAGCCTCTCACATGCCAGTCACATCCCGCACTTGCCAGCCACTGACATGCCGGTCACATCCCACACACGCCAGCCAGTCACATGCCGGTCACATCCCGCACACGCCAGCCACTCACATGCCGGTCACATTGCGCACACGCCAGCCATTCACATGTCGGTCACATCCTGCACACGCCAGCCACTCACACCCCACACAAGTACTGAGATTTCTGATATTATTGGACTGCAATTCCTTGATTGTTTACATAGATTTTTTTTGCTTTTGGAACATCACCCTCTACCCTACACTGAGTACTGGTCACTTATGTATGTAATACATACATACAAACATCACACATCTACATACACACACAGATATATATTCATACACACACTATAGACATGCATATATACAGTCACATCCATACACACACATATACAGTCACATCCATACACACATATATACAGTCACATACATATACACATATATACAGTCACACACACACACACTTACCTGTATGCAATGTAGCTGTCTTATTCAGTCCAGACGTCTCAGGAAGACACAGGGTGGTGAAGGATAGAACACATGGCAGCAGCTTCCTGCTCTCAGCCAGCAGTGCAGACACCCCTCCTCTATTGTCCCGTCCCAACTGTGCCTGTACGAAGACACCAAGGGGGGCCTGCAAACAGCACAGAGGAGAGGGGAGGAGGGGGACCCACAAACAGCACAGAGGAGAAGGGAGGAGGGGGCCCGCAAACAGCACAGAGGAGAGGGGAGGAGGGGTCCCACAAACAGTACAAAGGAGAGGGGAGGAGGGGGCCCGCAAACAGTACAGAGTAGCGGGGAGGAGGGGCTACTGGGGAGCAGCTCTTTTAAAATACTTTTTATCAGCTCCGTGGAGCTGTGAGGTGATTGGGCTGCCCCCTAGTGACTGTACGTATGTTATGACAGGGCCCGGCCGGCAGTAAAAAATCAAGTTCCCGTTTGCTGCCGGCCAGGCCCACTGGGAGTACGGGCCCCGTAGCAGTTGTTAAGTCTGCTTCGGTGATAGTTCCACCACTGTCAAGGGTCCTCTCTTCTTCTAACCTTATTGCATTAGAGAACCTATTCCTGCAAACCTTTTACAGTCTCTCACTAACTGTAATTGACCTATACCTAACTAAAATATTTTATCAGATTTTCCAACCTTTTTTAGCCCTTAAACAACATTTGATGTACGGATAAGTAATGTGCAGAAACAAGACTTATCACACTTGTTTCTTCCTATGAACTGAAGGATTTACTGAATTTTCTTATTTCTATTAAACAAACTTTACACAAAAGGTGCTTGTACTGTAGCATACTACAATTGAATATTCAGGTCCTTCAGGCCAAAATAATAGTATGTCTTTGGCCTCACGCCTGTGGGACAGGAGTCTCCCTCTTTGTCCACACAGAGATTATTTTCCAGTTAAATCAATGTTGCTCATCCTCTGGTTACACCGTACCCTGGTTTACTTTTGATATTTTCTTCCGGGCCTTCTCACTGTCTGTATTTCGATACCCATCTATGGGTTGAAGGGTGACCTGCAGGCCCCAACTCTACAGCTTCCCGCCAGAACGGCAACTAGTACCTGCAAGATATAATTATCATAACTGGATGGAAGTTTACCCAATTTGTCATGCTGAGAGTGGTGTAACCCAGATGAAACAGTCCCAACCTCTTGTTTGCTAACTCCTTTATTTATGTCTGATCTGGACCTTGGCTCTAAGGGAGGTAACCTAGGGGGAGATGGAGGGACCCACCTGTCATCTTCATCATCTGTCGGATGGGCAGTGGTGAGGGCATTTGGTTCAGTGTGTTGTGGCCTACTCAGAAAAGTACAAGGTGTCAGTAGATTTCGATGTACTCTCCTGATGGGACCTGATTCCCCTTCAAGTTTAACTTTGAAGACCTGGTTATTCGGTTTGTGTTGACAGACCACTTTCTCCGGTATAGATTCTCATTTCCAATGTAGCTTTGCAGCTGTACGTGCTGTCATTTTGTGCAGCATCACACAAACTCCCATCTGCAGCAGCAGCTGCTTCAACTTGCAATTGATCGCCAGTTCCATGGAACCAAAGCGCTGAACAATCAGATTATAGATCCCTTGTAGATGTTATCTATGATCACCCAACAAAGTCAGCAGAGTCCAGTTTTCCTCTTCCCCATCGTTGAGCGTCATCATTAGACTAAAATGACACTTTCCATTTTCCTGAACATCAACTGTACCAACACCTCCAGCACTCTCTGAAGAAATGTGAAATGTATCCATTTCCTTGGGGATGGTACAGGGTAGCATGAGTCTTTCGAATCTGGTAAAGGTGGCACATTTCCTATATGACTTAACTCTCGCAGAAGGCCCCCTGGTCTGAGTGCAGCTGGGTTGGGCATCCATATGCTAGCATGAAGTGTTTCTCCAGAGCTTGAGCTGCCATTTCTGCCACCACAAACTTCATGAAATGATCCACCATCACATGGAAATACTTGTAACCTTGCTAGGACTCAGATTGTAAATAGTCTATCATGAGTAGCTGTAATGGATAGAAGGAACAAATGGTACCCACCGTTGCTCGTTGGTGAGTTGCTCAGGAGAGACTGCAATTCCTGCAATGGTTGAAAACATATTGCACTACCTTCTACATGTAAGACTGATAATATTCACTTTTTAACCAAGCGAATGTCTTCACTGGCCCAAAATACACTTTTCTCTCGTGTGCCTCCTGAACTACGCATCTCATGACATCTGCCAGGATCACTACTTGCCACGTCGACCCCAAATCTGCTTTCTTTGATCAACAATCCTTCTCTCTGACACTAGAGCTTCTTTCTTTCTACCGATAGATTCAGGGATGCCTTTTTCACAATTCGTCCTCTGTGGTGGCTTTTAATGGCATGTTTGTGTGCAGGCCCAGACCCACTGTGTCTTTGAGCAGTGCAGGAGATGAGATCACGTCTCCTGAGCCGCTTGCTGTACCTCCTAAGACAAAAGCCTGTAGGCTTATGGCCCAGGGGATGCCGAGAGCAACATCCCAGCGTAGGTGGCGTAATAATGTCATGCTGATGATGCCGTAAACTAACTTCCAGAGCCAGACCCTCAGTGGAGGAGCACAGAGAGGTGAGTAGTAGAGGTGAATCATTTTTATTCAAGGTTGAAGAGCTTTGCTTGTATATACAGGAGGCTGTGTTCCTACCTACAGAGGGCTGTACCTACAGGGAGTTGTACACCTACCTACAAAGGGATGTATATTAAGGGAGTTGTATATACAGTGGGCTTTATACCTACTTACACAGGACTGCATAATCAGGGGGCGGTATACCTACCTGCAGGGGGCTGTAACCCCGGGGGGCTGTATACCTCCCTACCGGGGGCGGTAGACACACGGGGGCTGTATATCTTCCTACAGGGGGCTATATATACAGGGAACTGTATACTTACCTAGAATGGGTTTCATACCTACCTACAGGGGGCTGTATTTACAGGTGTTTGTGTACCTACCTTCAGAGGGCTATATACCTATATACAGGGGACTGTATACCTACTTAATGGGTGCTGCATATACAGGGGGCTATAAACCTACCTACAGGAATCTATATACCTATCTACAGGGGGCTGTATATAAAGAGGGGGGGATATACAGAGGGCGGTGTAACAAACTTTAGGGGGCTGTGTATCTACCTATAGGGGCTGTATTCTTACCTACATAGGCTGTATATAAAGAGGCCTATATGTACAGGGGGCTGTGGACCTGCCTACAGGGGGGCATTTATACCTACCTATCAACCTATAGGGGGCATATATACCTACCTATCTATAGAAGACATATACCTATCTATGGACTGTATACAAGCCTGCAAGAGGGCATATATACCTACAGGGGGTTGTATATCTACCTACAGGAAATATAAACGTATATATCTGCAGGGGCCTATATACCCATCTACTGGGATCTACATATGTACCTACTTGCTTACTGGTGGCCAACATTGCTACCTATTTAATTAATGGGGGGTGTCCATAACTGAAGTTGGAATTGTTAAAAAAGTGCTAATAAAGTGAGAAGTCTAAGATATTTGTGCACTAAATTCTGCAGGGATCAGTTACGAATGGGAGAAGTCGTCATTGCGTCTTGGGTCGAATGAAGAAGAAAAGGGAAAAAGATGGACTCAGAGAATGACTCTTTAGAGAAGGTGTCTCCTGTGAGTCCCTGGATGGCAGGGGTTTTTTTGCTTCTGTGTTGGATAAGTGCTATAATCACTGTCACGTGGGGGTTAGCTGAGCTGGTGTCTGACCACTCTGTGGTCTCTATACGGTGGTGTTGTAGATTATAATTTTGCTATTGATGTATGTATTTATTCCTGTGATTGTTTATGTTGGTTGGGTGGAGCATAGTGCACAGCTCTGCCCAGGAGCTCATAATACTATTAAGATGGCCTTGGATAGAGTATTATGTTTGCTGGTATTTGGGACCCACCCTCTTTGTAGCCACCTCAGTACCTTCCGAATCTGTGGATCTTCCTGCTGTTTCTGTTCAATCCCAAGCCGCTCCTCCAGTCCATGCTCTTTGTCCAGATCCATTTTTTTAAATAGCTGTCATACTAATAACAGAATCTTGGGAACCAAATGCAGGCGTCTCTGTCTCCTCCCTTTCTTCATCTCCAGTGTCACTAGGTCACTCAACCGCATAACTGGAGAGGGCGTCTGCATTGTCATTTTCCGACTCTGACCGGTACCACAAGTTGAACTTGCTGAGTCTCACTGTTTGAGCGCTCCTAATTTAGCTGTATCCAGGTGAACTAAGAAATTATTATGAGTAACCAGTGTAAACTCCGCTCCAAATGTCGGCAAAATTTTATGTAACGGTCAATGCTGCCACCAGGAGCTTCAGCTTGAATGAACCATAGTTCTCTGGATTATTTTCGCTCTCCTTTAAGGTTTGGCTGGCATAAGCAATTACCCTATTTTTGACCTTCCTGCATCTAAGTCAATACAGCTTCCAGTCCCTACAAACTTCCATCAGTC
Organism: Phyllomedusa bahiana; assembly: GCA_025379985.1. Classification (NCBI taxonomy): domain Eukaryota; kingdom Metazoa; phylum Chordata; class Amphibia; order Anura; family Hylidae; genus Phyllomedusa; species Phyllomedusa bahiana. The sequence continues at coordinate 22,042 of JAODAL010030557.1, forward strand.
TGTAGCACAAAGGGAAGATTATAATCCGCGTATGCCAGAATTGGCATGCTAGTCAACAGCCTTTTTAACTCTTGAAAGGCCCATTCTGCTTCTCCATTCCATCAGAGCACTTGTTTCCATGCGTCTTCTGATGGTTTTGGCAGGCATGTTCCCAATCGTGGCAAAACCCCATTAAGCCTAGAAAAGTCCGTAGGTCATTAATCATCCGGGGCATAGGCCACTGTTGAACAGCCTTCACTTTCGAGTCCATAGGTTGCGCTTCTTCCTTGGAAACAACATGGGGCAGAAATTCAATGCTTAACTGGAATAAATGACACTTGTTGGGTTTTAGTTTGAGACCATGTGTCTCTAGGCACCCCAGGATCTGGTCTAACTTTTTCAAATGTTCTGCCACCGTGGCTGAACATTTAATGATGAGGTGCAATGTGGTGCAATATTTAATGATGTCATCCATATAAATAAGCGAGAAATTAAAAAAATCCTATAGAAGTAATGAAAGTTGTCTTCTCCCGGTCCTATTGCATGGTCGGTACCTGCTTGACAAGTCAAGCAATTAGAAAAACTGTGAGCCTTCCAGGGCAGCCAGCTACTCTTTTATGCAAAGGAGTGGGTATGCATTTCTCACGGTACAGGCATTGAACCACTGGTAATCCACACAGTACTGGAGAGTACTATCCTTTTTATTGACCAACAAGATCAAGAAAGCCCAGGGACTTTGACTGGGCTGTATTATCCAGTTCTCCTGCATCTGCTTTGGCATGGCCTTTACTTCCTTATATAGAGCAGGAGGTTTAAGACTATAACGGCAAATAGGAGGGTTATCATCTGTTGTGATTGGGTGTTTCAATGTCAAAGTTATCCCATTATAGTTTGTGTTCATTACTTGTGCTATTACACACACTTCTTGTACGTTGCAGAGAATGTGTCTGACTGCCACTCCTTCCTTTTGGAATACAGGCTCCACCATCATGGTAATCCCTTGCAATCTATGGCATGTCCCTGTTACGAGTGAAATTAGCACTTTATGCTGGGCTTGTAATTGAATGGGACTTGAAAGGGGGACCTGTACATTCCCTAGCGGTCCGATTACATCTTGAAGCTTAGCTAGTACTCGGCACTATCGCATAATATGCTACAAGGGGGGTTGAGCATACAAAACTCTTTTCCAGTACTTAGGACCCCACTACTGTGCAATTAACCTGTCTTAGTCCTTAAGGATACTCATACCCAGGATTAGAGAGACCCAGGGATCCATCATTTCCAGCACCACTAACACCCCTTTTTTTCCCAGTGTCTGTCCCCACAATTCTATGTCAGTCTGTATTACTCCCAATGTCTGAACTGGTAAATTACTAGCAGCTTTCAAACTTATTCGGTTTGCACTCTTTGGCTGGAGTGGTAGTGGGATGTAGGCCTCATAAATTTTGCGGGTGAGAATGGTTACCTGGTATCCCGTGTCAACTCATCTGTCCAGGCCTACCCTGACTTTATCTACATGACTTTCCCCAACCAGGTCCATAGTTCCTAGGAAGAGGCCAGAATTCATACCAGTGCTTGCGGTTCACCCGTCAACCGCAAGCTGGCTTAGTTTAAATTCAGAGGGAAAGCTCAATTGCACTGGAGTTGCCGATTGCCCTGGCATTGACAATGTTGACACATGTGTCCTTCCTTGCCGCACTCCCAGCACTGCAAACCATGTCCTTGGGGTATCGCTCCATATTTTCTCTGTACAGGATGTTGATCCCCATCATCTGTCACTGGGACCACCCGATAACTCTCCTTATTTCTCAGTAGTTCCTCCATCCTTATTAATAGCTTCTTCCAATATGTACAGACAGATTTCTATTGTATTTTGCCAAATCAGGGCCACCTCTAATTTCAGCAGCTCTGGTAAAGTCTATGGCTGTTCTTCCTTTTCTAGGGTGATAGCCTCCTTCAGGACTTGATGCAGTGATAGTTATGGGTCTAACTTCACCTATTTCCTTAATGTTCATTTCAGGGGCAAATTGGGACAGTGCCCCACCTTGTTGGTGTCGGGCAAAGAATCTCTTCCATATCATGGCCTCAGAAGACACCCCCCAAAAAAGGTCAATCAGCTCTATGATCTGTTACATCTGTCTTGCAGGTTCGAGCATGACAGTTTTCGAGCTTCCCCACCCAGTGTGCTCAATGCCAGCTTGACTTGTATATGAGGCATCACATTGCTCAGCCGGGCTGACCAAACCAATAATAATAATAATCTTTATTTATATAGCGCCAACATATTCCGCAGCAATTTACAATTTGGTGGGTGTAGGTGCAGACAAAAAAAAAAAAAACATACATCGCACAATGAAAAGCTACTTACAGATGAGACACAAGGTGAGAAGGCCCTGCTCGCAAGAGCTTACACTCTCTTAGGGTGTGCGGGCGAGTTGAAGGGTAAGAAGTGCTAGATTTACAATGGTCCAGCCATGTGACATTAATATGGGACTGAATGCGAGCAACCATGAGAGTTTGAGTTGTTTTCACAGTGAGAAAAGGACGGATTCTGGAGATGTTCTTGAGGTGCAGGTGACAGGAGCGGATGAGGGACTAGATATAGGGGGTGAAAGACAGATCAGAATCTAGTATAACCCCCAGACAGCCGGCCTGCTGCCTCGGAGGTAAGGTTGTGCCACACACTGAGACAGAAAGGGCAGGGTGAGGTCGGTTAGTAGATGGTGGGATGACTAGAAGTTCAGTTTTAGTGAGGTTTAGTTTGAGATAGAGAGAGGACATGATATCAGAGACAGCGGACAGACAGTCACTGGTGTTTGGTAGCAGGGCAGGAGTGATGTCCCGGGAGGAGGTGTATAGTTGGGTGTCATCCGCATAGAGATGGTCCTGGAAGCCAAATCTGCTGATTATTGGTCCAATGGGGGCTGTGTAGATAGAAAAGAGGAGAGGACCAAGAACGGATCACTGAGGAACCCCGACAGCAAGAGGAAGAGGAAAGGAGGTAGATCCTGCAAATGAGACACTGAAGGAGCGGTCAGAGAGGTAGGATGAGAACCAAGCGAGAGCTGTGTCCTGGAGGCCAATGGTGCCGAGCATGCTGAGGAGAAGATGGTGATCCACAGTGTCAAACGTTGCAGAGAGATCCAGAAGAAGCAACAACAAGTAGTTGCCCTGAGATTTAGCAGTGAGGAGATCATTGGAGACTTTAGTTAGAGCAGTTTTCGTGGAGTGTAGGGTGCGGAAACCGGATTGTAGAGGATCGAGAAGAGAGTTAGCAGAGAGATAACGGATTAGGCGAGAGTAGACCAAGCGTTCCAGGAGTTTAGAGATGAAGGGCAGGTTAGAGACTGGTCGGTAGGCAGCGCAGGATGGGTCCAGAGAGGGCTTTTTCAGTAAAGGAGTTATAACAGCATGTTTAAAGGAGGATGGAAAGATCCCAGTGGAGAGAGAGAGGTTACAGTTGTAGTTATGTGAGAGAAGACAGCTGGAGAAATGGACTGGACAAGGTGGGAGGGAATGGGGTCACTAGAGCAGGTGGTGGGGCGAGCAGACAAGAGGAGGCTCGACACTTCTTCTTCTGTCGTTGGGTCAAGGGCTGAGAGTAAGCTGGGGGATGTGTGGGGAGGGACCAGATGGGTGCTGCTTGGGGTTTGAGGTGAGATGTTTTGCCGGATTCTGTCATTTTTCTCTTTGAATTGAGTGGTCAGGTCTTCAGCTCAGAGGTCAGTAACCGGGGCATGTGCTTTAGGCCTTAGAAGGGAGTGAATGTTGTCATACAGGCGTTTTGGGTTGTTGTGTTAGGTTGAGATGAGGGAGGTGAAATATTTTTGTTTGGCACAATGCAGGGCAGAGTGGTATGTCTTGAGCATGAATTTATAGTGGAGAAAGTCTGCAGGTAGCTTGGACTTTCTCCACAGATGCTCATCACACCTGGAACATCGCTGCAGATGGCGAGTCTGAGGCGTGTGCCAAGGCTGCCGGCCTCTGACTCTGGTGGTGCGGTGTCTGAGTGGTGCCAATATGTCCAGGGTGGTTGTGAGAGTTTCATTGTAATGTTTGACAACCAGGTCTGGACAGGAGAGGGAGGAGATTGGGGGCAGCGAGGACTGTATGGTGTCTGTAAGTTCCTGGCTGTTAACCCCTTAATGACCTTGGGCGTATGAGTACGTCCCAGAGCCGCTAAGGGGCTTTGCAGGGGGATGGCTCCGCGACCCCCCGCACAGCCGCTGGGTGTTAGCGCCGATTTGCCGTAACAGTAACAGCGCCGGCGGGTGGCTCCGCCCGCTGGTGCTGTTTAACCTATCAGACACCGCGGCAAAGATGGCCACGGCGTCTGAATTAATGCCGATCGTTAGCACCGATCGTTATGGTCATCGGCATCAGCGCAGCTATGCTGTGCCGATCCGCTGACTGGGCATGGTGGTGGGGAGCCCTGTGAAGGCTCCCGTCACTTACTTTGGCAGGTTTGCCCCACTTCCGTCCGCAGACAGGAAGTGGGGAAACCGCCATCAGGGATCGGACCTCTAATCCCTGATGAAGCCAGGTTAGCTGGCGAAACATGTCGGGAAGGTCAGATATGACATTTTAAATTGTGATTTTTCACCTCTGTCTACAAGTGTCACCCGCTGCAGGGGTGTCACAAGGGGGCCTTATTTGTTCTGTGTCCATGAGATTAGGGACGACTGCCCAAGTAGTAGGCTTGGGATCCCTTACTAGAGCTAGTACTCTGCAATAGATATAACGATATTCAGATATTACGTGGTGCTCCACCAGACTTGATAATAGAAAGGGAGTTATTACTTCTTTCAGAAGCAAAAAGGGTGATATGATGAGGTTAGAAATCAGGTTTTTAAATAGTGTGCATAGAGGTTAAGAGTTATACATAATAAAAGTTACGTTTTAATGTTTTACAGATAGAGAACTGATAGAGTTTAAGTTTGCCTATGGCAAAATAGTAAATATAGTATAGTTTTAGCGTGACACAGAACATAACATACTGTATTTGCTTAATAAGCCCTTCTGATTTGGTTGGTTAACATAACAACCAAGCAGCACTGGCATGATTAACTTGGCAGGCAATATCAGAAATATTAAGATATATTACACATGGAGAATTTATTGTAGACATACCCGCTACTGTCCCATCTATCCAAATGGAGTTTAGAGAAATCAAGGCACATGCTTCAAAAACAAGCCTATTCAGGTATATGGAATGGATTTGCATTTGCAGACATTCCTGAACAAATCTGCCGAGCATAAACATACTCTTATAACTGCAGTTGCTGGCAGTTTTATTATTTTCTATGCTGTCTGCCAGGTGGCTTCTGCTAGTGCTCTTTGGTTGTCAAATTACCATGAACAGCACAGGCTACAGATACTGCAGAATGTAAAACAATGTAATATTTCTAGAATTATGACATTCAGATAAGTAAAGGTTTTAGGAATAAAAATTTGGTAAACTGAATTTTCAGTTTTTAACTGAAGTCACACTTTACTTATATTACTCAATTATTCATTTTTAGTTTCAGAAACAAAAAAATAAATAAATAAAAATTCACAAAAGTCTCGCAACTAAATGTAGTACTATTTATTCAGGATGTAATGTAATACAGCTGAAAATTGAATACTTAACTTTTTTAACATTACTGTTTTCTTTACTTTTTTGTTTTAAAAACAAACTTTATTAATGTGTTTGCATGTTTCTTGGCATATATGATAGAATTTGCAACATTGTAAAGTGCTGCAGAATATGTTGGTGCTATATAAAGAAAGATTATTATTACTATTATTATTATTACAGTATTACTAGTTGCAGGAGCTACTTGCCACAGCACTCCAGCTAGCTGTTCCTCATTCCCACCTCTGCATGTTGCAACTATAGGCTAATGTCAAGGAGGACCAAAATGTCAATTGAGTCACTGAGGTATTAATCTGAAATACTTTATATACTAATAAAAACCATTCACTTTCTACCCCTGATATGAAGAGTGCCGTTGCCTTTGCTCTATAAAGGAAAAATCATGGCACATGGGTATGATGAAGTAGCATAGACACAAATTTAACTATAGCCCTAGCAGGCCCTATGGGACTCTGAGGTTAAGGGGCCTAATCAGCTGTAACAACATTGTTCCATTTTTTGTCGAGCAGAATAAAAAATTGTTGACTTTATGCTATCTAGTAGTGTTGAGCGATTATTATCGACAAAGTTGAAATCGGCACAGTTTTATGTTGATCGAAATTTTTAGATCATGCGATAAATTAGGTTAAAATCTGTGCATCATCTATTAAGATAGCGCCATTTTCGGCGCTTCCTGTCATTTTGCCGGACAGCAAATCAGATTACAGAATAGAGCAGGGTGAGATGTGTGTGCGACGTCATGACTGGGATGTGTATGGTTGCGATTGGCTGGAAAAATCACATGACCTCGTTTTACATAGAACAGCGTTTCCTGTTTAGCCTCAGTGTCTCTCAGCGTCTCAGAGCAGAAGGACGTGCGCTCTGCTTGTGTCCAAACAGCTCAGCGAAATTAATCTATTTTTTCACAGAGAAAGCTCTACTGTTAGCTGTGATCCTTACAATTTAGTTAGATTAGAGATTGGAAGATTGTATGTAGTTAGGAAGAGAATTTTAAAGGAGCATCTACTGCTGTAAAGTCACAGGGGGGAGTTGGGAGGGGGGCCCCGCGGACGAACACAGACAAGCTCTATAAAGAATACTGGATAAAGTTCACCAAGACTTAGTGTAGACATTGCACTGCAATAGCTTTATTATTAACAGTTTTCTATTGAAATATTTCCTGGATCTTGGGCAGCCAGAACATAAATTAGGATACACATCTTTCATAACTGCAGGTCTCCTTGTTAGGTAAAAAACCCAAACTTTAAATATCATATACATTTCAATGGGTTTTCATTTTTCAATTTGCCCATCCCCCTTTGTTGATATACCCACCTTGCATTTAAAATTAGAATCCAGAAATTTTTTGTAGTAAGCACGGGTGAAGGTGGCAAAAAACCTTGTTTTTCCGAAAAAATTTCAGATACGTGTTTTTTTTTTTTGGGCGCACTACAGCTTTGTTCTTTGGGGCACCTTGCACTTTAATGTAAATACGAAATTTTTTGTAGTCACCACAGTGAATTGATGGGTCCCAAAAAAAATCCCTTTTATTATCCGAAACATTACAGATACTGTTTTTTGACTTTGGCACACTACAGCTTTGTTCATTGAGGCCCCTTTGCATTTTAAAGGAAACAGCTTTTTTGTATCACCACTCGGAAATGAAAGGTGCCAAAAAAAACTTGTATTATCCGAATACATTTCTAATACGGTTTTTTCATTTTGGGCGCAGGACAGCGTTTTTTTATAGATCTACTTTGCAGTTAAATTTGAATACACAATTTTGATCGCCACGGGTAAATTGATAGGTCCAAAAAATACTTTTATTACCCGAATACATAAAGATATGTTTTTTTTTTTACTTTGGGGCACTACAGCATTGCTTTTGGGGCACCTTGCATTTAAAATGTGAATACAGAAATTTTTTGTAGCCCCCAAAAACGGAATTGAAAGGTGCCAAAAATACCTTGAATACCGAATACTTTCTGATACGTTTTTTTCATTTTTGGCGCGGGCCCAGCTTTTTTAAATCTCTTTGCGAAAATTTGAAACAGCAATTTTGAGTTCCCACGGGTGAATTGATAGTGCCAAAAATACCTTTATTATCCGAATACATTACGATACTGTTTTTTGCCTTTGCCCAGCCCGATTTTTTTTGAAGAGCCACCTTGCAAAAATTTGAACCCACAATTGTGTAGTTACCACAGGTAAATTTTAAGTCCAAAAAATACCTTTATTATCCAATACATTACAGATACGTTTTTTGCTTTTTTTCCCATCCGGATTTTTGAAGAGCCACCTTGCATTTTAAATTTGAATCAGAAATTTGTGAGTTACCACGGGTGAATTGATAGTGCCAAAAAATACCTTTTATTATCCAAAAATTTTAAAAGATCTGTTTTTTGACTTTGGGCGCACTAACTTTTTTTTCATTGAGGCCTTGTAAAAAAACCCTTGAACCTTGAATATCCAAATCATTTCAGATACGTTTTTTTCACTTTGGCCGGGCCCGGGCTTTGTTGAAGATCTATTTTGCAGTTAAATGTGAATACACAATATTTTTTTAAATTGGGGGATTTGAAATAGCTTTGATTTGAAATTTTTCAAAGAGACTTAAAAAACTCTTCCATACCTTCTAAAATTTTTTAATATTTCGAACAGGGGAGCGAAATGCGGTGGTAACCCCGAGAAAAGGGGGGGGTAGGACATGATTTTAGGGGTACGGAGAAGGTGCTCCTTTCCCAGTGCTGGCGACAACATAGCCACAATCGGGTTTTTGCAGGACCCGGGCCCTGCCCCACGCGGGGTCGGGCCCTTGAATCCAGTAACGAACACTCGCCAACTCCCCTTCAGTGGTTAATCAACCTGCACCACAGTTTTACCCCCCGCCTCCCAGCACGGCCCACAAATGTCTCATCAGCACACAGCATCCGCCAACATGAAGAAGCCCAAATGTAAACCGTGTACCCACCCCTGTGGATAAACCATTTTCTGAAGACCTCTTTGATGACAAAATGCGGTTGGGTCAGAAGGCATGTTAAAAGATCAAGAGGATGATTTAGTCCTGCTCTGACGCCCAGTTACTGAAGCCATCAGAGGAGGTGACGGAAGCCGGTCAATCTGAAAAAATCCCGGCGGTCGGCAACGCCTTCCCGTGCCCCTTGCTTGTAGCCCGCAGCTTCTGGATGCAAAAGTCAGGACGACCAAGCACCTGTGTTGATGATATGATGAGACGACATTGCGGATCCACCCTTGGTCTTTTCCCCAAATTTGCTTGCGAGCGCTTCATCATTGGACGAGGAGGAAGACGATGGGGTAGTGTCAATACGGGTCCCGCCAAAAAAAGGGGAGAGGGGCGGTCGCAGAAGTCCGCTGATATATTCCACCAGCCACGGTCAGCGCAAACCCCCCTCCTCGCTTTTATCGCGTCAAAAAAGGTCCGGGGCCTCTCAAGCCTGGGCCTTCTTTGACCAAGCCTCTGATTCACCCAGCGATGTCATATGCCCCCTTTTGCCGTAAATGCATAAGTAGAGGCAAGAACCTTAGGTGGTTAACCACCACCAACAATGTCTATCACATGCAGCAAATGCATGAGTTGAAATGGAGGCAACACTTGGCCAAAAAAGGCCAGACCGACGCCGGGCCTCCAACCACTGTCAACACCCTCTGTCTCCCGCCTTTCCTACCCTCCGCCACCACCAAGCGTTCCTCAGCTGCCCATGTCTCTCAGAGTCATGACCCAGGATCAGCCCCGCTTCAGCCTCCACCGTCGCCCGAGTACCACCAGCACCACCAGAGACCCTTCCTACCCCTTCTCCTTCCCGCCATTTGACAACCCGCACCCCCGTACAGCGGCCAGTCTAGCACCAGCCTTCGTCCCTTTCCCGGTTTGGGAGCAGAAGAAACACTTTAAAACCCCAAAACCCTCCCAAAGCCAAAAGCCAGAATGTCGGCATTTTCCAGGCTTTTGGCCTTGGAAAATGTTGCCTTTCCGTTTTGGTGAACACAGATGGGGTTCCGCCACGTCATGGCCCTTGCCTGCCCCCAAAACCAGATACCAAGCAGGCATTTCTTTGCCAAAAAGCCGTCCCTGCCCTGGCCAGCCAAAGTGTCCCTCCTAAAATTTCAAGCGCTTGTCTGCATCTGTGGCCGGAAAAGTCCATCTGACCACCGACACATGGACTAGTAAAGCACGGGCCCAAAGCGCTATATCTCTGTAACAGCTCACTGGGTGGGGCTGGGTGGTGGTCTCTGGGGGTGAGGGGGGCTCCCCGGCTCGGCGCACGCTCTTCAAAACTGCAGGGATGGGGCAGGGCTCTTTCCCCCAAGGTCCTCTGGGCATCACGTGCCCAGAGAAACCAGGCCGTGTTGAAATTAATCGGGCTTGGAGACCCGTCCACACACAGGTCGGAGAGCTGTGGACGGCTCTCCGCAACGAGACCGAGCGCTGGCTGGGTGACCCAAAAACCTTGTGCCAGGGAAGGTGGTGTGCGATAACGGGCGAAATCTGTTGGCCGCCCTTAAGATCTGTAGGCTGGAGCACATCCCTTGCCTGGCACATGTCATTAACCTTGTCGTCAAGAAATTTCTAAAGAGCTACCCGGGTCTGACTGCCTGCTGAAGAAGGCTCGAAGTCTTAAGTTCGCACTTCCGCCGTTCGCACCCTGCTTCGTCCCGCCTGGCTGCGTTGCAGCGTCAGCTCGGCCTCCCCGTCAACCGTCTCATTGTTGACGTGGCAACACGCTGGAATTCCACCCTCCACATGCTCCAGCGATTGTGGCAGCAGCGCAATGCCATTACGCAGTACGAAGTGACACATGGCCCCGACAAGCAGCGGTGCGGACCTCGGGGTGTTGAACCACCGAGAGTGGAGCAGGAGAAAGAGCTCTGCACCATCCTTGCCAGTTTCTGAAGAAGCCACCAAAATGGTCATACGGACGATGCCCTTGTCACATGAGCATTGTGGTGATCTTAGTTCTGGAACGATCGTTGGACACTCTGAAACAACAGGTCCCACCAGCGACGGAGGAGGAGACGGACACAGTGCGGACAGGAGCCTTTCTCTCCATCGAATCCACAAGGCCGACAGTTTCAATTTATCGGTCTTCATTAGGCAGTGGTCGGGTCCAGGGCTAGTGCAAAGCAGTGCATCAGCTCTCAGTGTGCATCATCTGAGGCAAGTCAGGGCTGTGTTGAAGTTGTGCTGGAGGAAGAGGAGGAGGAGAGGAGGAGGTATTCCTAGACACCGATGTTACCGACGTCCCTGCCTTGGAAAGAGGTTGGCGCGAATTTGAGGCGGAGGAGGAAGATGAGGAAGATCAGTTTGCTAGTGCCCCCTCGACCCAGAGGCTTGGGAAATCAAGGCTCCATCTCTCACATGAGTGCTTGGATGCCCCCATTTCCTCCAACATGATCCTCGCATTAAAGGCCATCAAAATCAACAACAGTTACTGGGTGGCCACCCTCCTGGATCCCCGGTACAAAAAAAAAATCAGCACTTTCCTTCCACCCACCCAAATAGAGAGTAAAATGCAGGAAAGGAGACCTTGCTGATTGATCAACTGGGGACATCTTTTTGCGTCTGCTTCACGTTCCCAAATTTTCACGGTGGAACAACATCACGAGTGACAGCAGTAGAGTGCCAAGTAGGCGTAGGGGCAGAGCAGGCAAGGTGGCGGAAGCCTAATGGTGACCTCTGGCAATCTTTGTTTACCACCTCCCCAAAACCGCATGCAATGCAGGGCACACACCCAAAACACACAGAGATCAGCTTAAGATCATGGTGCAACGACTAAACTGCGTCTCAACACCGATGTTTTTGCATGTGTTCCGGACCATAACTTCTGGTATCCAAAATGGACGAATGGCCCGAGCTGGCTCGTCACGCCATAGAGGTGTTGTCCGCCCAGCAGCCAGCGAAAATCTGAGCGGACCTTCAGCACAGCTGGAGGTGGGCATTACAGACAAACGCATCCGGCTTTCCACAGATAATGTGGATCGTTTTTACTTTCATCAAGATGAATCAGGCATGGATCTCTGATGATGTTGTGGCCCCAATTGCCGAGGTCACCGATTAGTTGCCATCTACTTCACATTCCTTTTAAAACAGAAATGGTCCTCCTTGAAAACTTTTTTTAAAATATCATTTCTTACTGGCAATTTTTATTCTCTTTTCCCACAGTTAATTTTGCTGGTTTTGCTGTTGAGGAGACTGTAAAAGACAGCAAGGTTTCATGACAACACCGTATTCCATTACTCACTTTATCTTAAGAGTTTTCCGCAATGTGTCAATGGGTTTTGAGTCATGTTGGCTGTGAGATACAGCAATAATCATGGTCCTTTGGAATAAAGCAGAAATGTGTATTCTAAGTGGCATTTCTCCTCACAAATTTTTAATAGTGGGCTGATAAGTCATATTTTATAGAAATTTTTTTTGGGGACATGTTGCTGTGAGATACAGCTAATAATTAATGTGTCCCTTTTGAACAGAAAATGTGTATACTATTCTAAGTGTCATTTCTCCCTCACAATTTTTAATAGTGGGCAGAGAAGTCATATTTATAAATTTTTTGGTCATTGTTAGCTGTGAGATACAGCATAGAATCATGGTCCTTTGTAACAGAAATGTGGCTTCTAAGTGTCATTACTCCTCTCACAAATTTTAACAGGTGGCTGAGAGTCAATTTATAATTTTTTATGGGTCATTGCGCTTTGGAAATGCAGCAAATACTACAGGTCCTATTATAAAAAAAAATGTTGTTTCTGAACATGAACATTTTGTTCTTCACAATTGACCAAAGTGGCACAAGGGTCACTGTTGGAATTTAGGGGCATTTTGAGCTTTGACTTGCAGCTATACACAGTTCCTATTCTAAACAATAGTTGTTTCTTCAACAGACATTTGTTTCTTCACAATTGTCAAAGGGCTCAAGGGTGATGTGTGCTGTCAGAAACAGGAATAGGTAGACACTTGTTAATGGACACATATTGCAAAAATGATTTTTTTGCAAGATCTTTACAAAGCTATAATCCCTGTATTGAGACAACCTCGATTTTAATAACAATGAAAATAAAGAGAAACAAAGACATGGTGGGATTCCATCAATATTTTAAAAATTGATTTTCTAGAATTAAAGTACTTAAAAAACCTTGCATGTACAAAATAGCTGTTAAAAAAATATCCTCTGAATAGTACAAGGGAGTAACAGAAAACGGTGACCAGAAGGTAGGTTGATACAGATGACATGGAGTATGGAGCGACGGACATAGAAACAAAGTACAGAGAACCCTATTCCTCAGCACGGTTGAGAAACATGAGAAAAATAATTGCCCAAGAAAAGGTGCAACCTGGTTGTAAACAGGAGCGTTAACCACCATATTTTCCAAGCGAAGCTCAATTGGTTGCCCACACTCAATACGGAGGGTGGCTAGCGCTACCCAGTGTATTGACTGTGTACAGAGTGAAGCTGGGAGTTCTCACACTTCAGCCTTCTGCTTCCTGCACTCGCTTCAGCACTACAGTTTTCGTTGCTAGCCCTGCGTACATCAATGGCATTATAAACCTGCGTGTTAATAGATGACGGCGCCAGGCCTGGGCTTTCACCGCACCCACTGTTAACTCAGCCCCTGGGTCATGCTGTGGCCCATACATGTATAGTCAATGTCCAGTGAAACTGAAATATGGTGATAGAAAGACTCCTTTTTCCGGCAACTTCATTAAATGTGGGGGACATTCGAGGTTTTTGGGGCTCATGCTTTGCCCAGGACAGGGTATAGTCCAATGTGGTCCAGTGAAAACAAAAATGGTGGTTGAACAGACTCCTTTTTTCCCGGCACTTTTTAAATGTGGGGTCATGCAGGTTTGGGGCTCACAAGCTGTGGCCCAGACAGGTATAGTCGAAATGGTCTCAGTTCAACTAAAGATGGTGTTGAAAGACTCCTTTTTCCGTACTTTTTAAATGTGGGGGTCCATAGCAGTGTTGGGGCTCAAGCTTGCGTTCCAGGACAGTGAAATTCAATGTCCAGTTCCAAGTAACATGATGATTCAAATCTACTGCCTTCTGCAACTTTTCAATTAGTGGATGAAGCATGTTTAAGGGTCATGTCAGGGTACCAGGACAGGGATAGAAAAATGGTCTGTTGACTTTTTTTTCTGTGACTTTTTTATTAACCTAATTAGTGTTCCTAATGATGTAGCACGTATCCATTGTGACTGTTGTGGATGTTTTTAATATCAGCTTCTCCAGCCTTGTTTTGGGTGTAATAATGAAAGTTGTTGTGCTCTCCCATAGACTTTATGTCATCGCGCATAATCGATGCTCACTATCGAAACACCTTATCGATAGCGGCCGACTAAAGACTATCGATCGATCTCGATAGCCAACGCAATCGCTCAACACTAGTCTCCACTCCCCACCAACCAACATACTCCTCGCCACTTTCTAAAGTAACCACCAGTATAAACACAGTCAAGAAAGTAAAAGTAAAACCCCCTAATCCCAGGGACAGGTGTGCACTCACTCTTGTAATCAGGGACAACTGTATGCTATCAATATACAAGTGCTGATACAACACCACCATAATGGTCAGACACCAGCTCAGGATACCAGAACAGAAGCAAAATAACCCCTGACATCCAGGGACCCACAGGAGACATCTTATCTGAGTTCCTTCTCTCATAAGTCATTCTTTATCCCTTTACTTCTCCATCCAGTCCAGACCGCAATGATGACGTCTCCCGGCCACCACTTGTACCTACATAATTTACATACAAATATCTTTAAATATACCTCTCTACCTATTCCCACCTCTGTACAAACTTGCCATGGGTAGAAGAGCAGAAGCAGGCCATAGCTTAGAGGCACAGTGTCCTGAATGGAGGGAGGACTAACCCCCTGGAGATTGTGCTATATTGCCGTGTAGGTTGGCAAGGCCCTAGGTAGATGAGTACATGGGCAATTCCCCCGGTAGCTAGGTAGGCCCTCTTTAAGTAGTTATACCACCATTCGGTAATTTGTTAGGCCCTAAGTAGAGAAGTCGGCCCCAGGCCGATTGGTGGGTAGGTAGAGAGCTCCCAGTTAGGTTGGTGGGTCCCAGTTAAGTAGGTTGTAAGTGAGCCCCAGTTAGATAGGTTGAAAGTAGATGGGGCTCCAGTTAGGTAGGCAATAGGTAGTTAGGTCATTGTTAGGTACACTGTAGTTAATTAGGACCAAACTTAAGTAGGCTATAGGTAGTTAGGGCCTCACTTAGGTAGGTTCTAGGTGGTATGTAGAGCCCCAGTTAGGTAGGCTGCAGGTAGGTAGGGCTCCAGTTATGTAGGGTGTACATAGTTAGGACCCTGTTAGGTATGCTGTAGGTAGTTAGGTAGGCTGTAGGTAGATGGGCCACAGATAGGTGATGGGGGGCTCTAGTAAGATAGGCTGTAGGAAAGTGTTGGTGAGCTCCAGTTAGGTAGGCTGCATAAAGTTAGGGCCTCAGGTAGGTTGTAGGTAGTTATTGCCCTAGTTAGGTAGGATTTAGGTAGGGCCAAAGTTTGGTATGATGTAGGTAGTTAGGGCCCTGTTAGGTATGCTGTAGGTAGTTAGGGCCCCAGTTATGTAGGCTGTAGGTACGTGGTGGGACCCAGTTAGGTAGGCTGTAGGTAGGTAGGGCCACATTACTCAAAAAAATTCAAAAAATAATAAAATCACCTTACTCCCGGTCTTCCGATGTTACAAGTGGAGGACTGGCTTCTAGTGAAGCTCGCCATAGGCGGCGCAATGATATGCCGTGATTGTGCCGCCTACATCAACATTAGAAGTCGCCGCCTGGTAGGCTTAAGGCCTTAGGCCTACCAGGATGAATAGTAGAGCAGCAGGCCCAGGCGTTCTGAGGCACTATGTGGTGAGCGGACCCCGTGTCAGCAGCGGTACCTCTGGGGTCTATTGGAGCTCAGGGTCCACCGGAGGTTTCACCGACTCCCTGGTGGGCCAGTCCAAGCCTGGTGACATGACAATCTGCCCTGGGTTACTGGTTAGTCTCCAGCGACCAGGCCTAGTCTTTAGGACACGCATACAATACAGATAGCCTCTATGGCAGATTGTATACCGTTACTGTGACCAGTCGGGCTCCGTAAGGCGGTACCAGCTGGCCCTGACTCTAGTTTCTAAAAGCTGAACTGTACTTTAAACATTTTTATCTTACTAGTGAACTTCAGCATGCAGTCATCAGATTGCTTCTATAATACATTACATTACTTAATTATGCCTGTCAGTGTAAGGGTAGTTTCACACTGCATTTGCAGTATACTATAGAAAGAATATACCATTATATATTGGCTCAAATGTAGACCAAAAGGAGACTTTAGCTTCTATTTGGTGAATTTTAGCCTACAGATTAGTTTAACATAAGTGCCTGGAGCTTTCTGAGCAATTAATGTTAAATCTTATACTGAAGATGCAATAGCAATCTACCCTTATGCTGGGAGGCAGCCCATTACGCCTGTCTCTTGGTAAGAGCCTAACAGGCTTATTTAAAGAACAACTTGGGTGTCATTGTTAAGGGGCATCAATGGGCTTACAGAGGGAACACTAAGGGGTTAGTTAGGGCCAATGTTATCTCAAATTATGGCCATTATAATGAGGGGTCAGATTTATAACACAGCTGACACCTTCAAATGATGGTGCAGACACAGCTCCTGTGCTAGTACAAACACTATGCCGATACAGTGATATCAATGGGAGAAGGCCAAATCTGCACTAAAATCTGCAAATCTTTTCTGTAGGTCCTGTTTTCTTTTAGAAAAATCTGCACCAAAATCCACCACAAATACGTCCCACGTGCATTCACTCTAATAGTTCTGCAGTTTATGGGAACCACCCACTCACCGCAACAGACTATTAGAGCACAGGGTGGGAAGGAGGAATTTAATTGTGATGGTGTCACAGCAGTGTTATTTATCTTAAATCTTTAAAAGAAGCTTAAGTGATTATAGTAACATTTACTTTGTTTTTATTCCTATACGGAATTACAGTGTGATCATGCGTCATGAGCATGAGTTTTCATTAATATCAACTTTCTATTGCAATGATGTAATAACAATGTTTTTCTTTATTCCTAAGCATTATTCCATTCCATGATTAAATGATAGTTAATGTTTATATTGCTTGACAGAATTCCAATGAAATAATGTAAAAAAAAAAAAACTTTGGCTTTATTACTAGGTTGAATTTTAACTTGATATCACTATTGTGTTTCTTTATTCAGAATTCTTAGTAGATTTTTTATTTTTTTTTGGTCAATGTCAAAAACTGTTTTTCATTATGGGAGGATTTGTATTATGTCTGTTAAAATATTGTCCTTATTCCATGTCAGAAATCTATTGTGATGTTACAACAGTAGCATTTATCAATTTATCTTGTAGGTAAAATTCCATTTGGAACAGCTGGAAAAGAGGCCCTGCCTTCTTCCCGTGTCAAACCTGTGATCGGTGCTGTGCCATTGTTCACAGCTTTAGGAAGTCAAAGCCTCCTAGAAAGGATCTGTCACCATCATCCTAATCTGTGTGTATAATGGACTTTTTTCAAAGAGAAGGTACAGCACTACATATCAGGCAAGTGTACCCAGGTTTCCAGGCTTAAACATTTTTAATTCCACTGCTTGAATAAAAGGAGAAAATATCTAAATTTTCAGGACTCTAAGGGCGACATGTATGAATGGGGCTATTTCAGAACTCTGACATCTTGTTAGCCAAAAAACTAGTGCAGCTCCGTTTGCTCTATTTTTAACCAGGCACATTAAACAGTGCCCCTGGCACTTTGTAATGATTCTGAGATCGGGGTGTGTGCTGGAGGCGTGTCGCAGTACAACCATACGAAGCTACACATTTATAGCTTTAGTACGGCAAATCTAGCCGCATTACTGTTGGAACAGGTAAACCACTTTAAAAGTGATTTACCTGAGCCAGAAGTGTCACTTTGTAGCTAGAAAGCGCTAAATCTATGACCCGCAGTAGAACAGGTTAATAGATTCAGGTGCATTCTACACTACAAATGCACGCATAACAAATGGGACCTGGGTGCCAAAAATCATACATTCGCCCAAGTCTACAATGTACTGTTTAAAATACCCTTAAAGGGGAAAAGGTTTAAAAATTTTTTTTATTTTGTATTAGATGTATGCTATTGCCTTACCAGTGTGCACCTATGCTTACGTTTTTTAAAATATATGGATGTGACGCTTAATTAATTTTGTAGTTTTTTGGGGGGATGGAAACCCCTTTTTGGGCTTGTGCACTCCCTTACCTTTTTTAAAAACCCGTGCAGGAAAAATTCAGTACAATTCTTCACTCCCTGAAGGTTGTAGTCTGAATGGATCCAGTGAGGTTAAATGTTATGGTTAGGGATCACCTGTGCTGGGATCCCCTTGGGGTTCTTTTGGGGGGGTGACTTAAACAATTCTTGATAAAAAAACTGTAAACTAAAACCCCCAGGTTTTTCATTTTTTCCCTTAGATAATGCTTTTTCAAAAAATTCCTATATCCTTTGAGTTTTACAGGATTTCCACTGATTTTGTTTTAGTTTGTATGCTTTTGCCTTCCCAGTGTCACCTAGTTTACGTTTTTTTAAAATATATGGATGTGCACAGCCTAATTAATTTGTGTCATTTTTTTCCTGAGACCTTTACTTCTCCATAACAGTTCTTACAGGCTCGGCCTGGGCCGCCGGGGGACCAGTGAATACCCCGGTGGCCCCCCCCCAGCCGCTGGGGGCCCCGGAGGCGTGCCTCGCTCCCCGAGGGCCCCGGCCGGCATCTGGTCCCCAACGCCCGGACCTGCACCGGCGGGCCCCCGAACCGGGGCCCCGACTCCCTGGCAGACTGAAGGCATTAGTCTTTAAAAAGGGGGCCCCCGCTACCTTTAAAGGGGGGGGCCTGGCTACCTAAAGAGGGGGTCCCTGGCTACTTTAGGGGGCCCCACTACCTAAATGGGCCCTGACTACTTTAAGGGGACCCCGACTACCTTTAAAGGGGGGGCCCCCGGCTACCTAAAGGGGGCCCCCGGTACTTTAAGGGGGCCCTGGGACTACCTAAAGTGGGGGGCCCCGACTACTTTAAAGGGGGGCCCTGACACCTTAAAAAGGTGGGGGCCTGGGTACCAAAGGGGGGGGCCCCCGGCTACTTTAAAGGGGCCCTGACACCTAAAGGGGCCTGGGTTACTTTAAGGGGCCCTGACTACCTTAAAGGGGGGCCCCGGCTACCTTTAAGGGGGCATTTTGGCTAATAAAGGGGTCCTGACCTTAAGGGGACCCTGGCACCTAAAGTGGGCCCAGACTACTTTAAGGGGGGCCCTGGCTACCTTAAAGGGGGGCCCCTGGCTACTTTAAGGGGCCCCTGGCTACATTAAGGGGGCACTGACTACTTTAAGGGGGCCCTGACTACCTTAAAGTGGGGCCCTGGCTACCTAAAGGGGGCCCTGGCTACTTAAGGGGACCCTGGCTACCTAACGTAGGCCCTGACTACTTTAAGGGGGGCCCTGAATACTTTAAGGGGGGCCCTGGCTACCTTAAAGGGGCCCTGCTCCCTTTAAAAGGGGGGGCCCTGCTCCCTTAAAGGGGGGCCCTGCTACCTTAAAGGGGGGCCCGGGCTCCCTTTAAAGGGGGCCCTGCTTGACCTACTAAAGGGGGGGCCCTCTACCTATAAAGGGGGGGGGCTCCCTTGCCCACTACCAAAAGGGGGGGGGGCTGACTTCCTGCACACTAGCTAAAGGGGGGGGGGCGGGATTTCCCTGCACACTAGCTAAAGGGGGGGGGGGGCTGACTTCCTGCACACTAGCTAAAGGAGGCCCCTAACTCCCCTGCCTACTCCCTAAAGGAGGCCCAAAACTGCCATATATACTGCAAGGGAAGCCCTAACTGCCTGTATACTCCTGCATTATCTCCAGGGGGTTAGTCCTCTCCCCACCCTCCAACCCCTTAGGATACTAGGCGTCTAAGTTATGGCTTGTATCTGCTCTCCCACCCCTGGCTAGTGTGTACAGAGGTGGGAATAGGTAAAGAGATGCTGGAAAATTGAGGATTCTAAGATATTTGTGTGTAATTTCTGCAGGGATAAGTGGTGGTCGGGACAAGTCATCATGACTAGTGATGAGCGATTACGTTGACGATCGTCATCGAGTCGATAGTCGCTATCGGCAATTATCAAGACGAGTTACGATAGTCGATAATAGATTATCGCCAATGACCATTAAAGTCTATGGGAGAGGAACAACACCTTCATTCTTAAAACCCAAACAGGGCTGGAGAAGATGGGAAATTTAAAATCCACAACAGTCAAATGAAAACCTGATACATCTTAGGCACCACACTTTTGGTTATAAAAGCCACAGAAAAAAAATCACACACCATTCACTATCCTGTCTTGCACCAAGGGAAAATAAAAAATTTGGGGGTTGGTCTTTTATTGGGTTGTTTTTTTGGGGATGGAAATGTAAGTTTAAAAAGGGGGAAAAGGGTTTTAAAATTTTAGTTTTAAGGAAATTGTATAAGGGGGGTTGTAAAAGAATTAAAGTTGGAAAATTTTTTTAAAAGTTGGGAAAGAAAAAGGGTTTTTTTGAAAAAATTTTTTTTGAAAGGAATTGGGGGATTTTGTTGATTTTGGGGAGTATGGGAAAATTAAAAAGGTAAAATGGGGTTTAAAAAAGGGAAAAAAAGGGTTTTAAAATTTTTTGTGGAGGATATATTGTTGTAGGGAAATTAAATTTGAAAGTTAAAAAGGAAAAAAGGGGTTTTGAAAATTTTTTGGGGAAATTGATAATTGTTGTAGAGAAGAATTAAATGTTAAAAGATTAAAAGGAGAAAAAGGTTTTGAAAATTTTTAGTTTAAATGGGGGGTATTTGTTGGGAAGATGAGAAATGCATGACCCCCAAATTAAAAAGGCAAATGGGAGTCTTTAACCCCCATTTTAGTTTTTAATTGACTATCCCTGTCCTGTACCACAGCATGACCCCTAAACCTTTTGACCCACAGATCACAAAGTGCACATGCTTTTTTGTACAGGACTGTCATTTAGTAAATTTTTTGGAAACTGCATTTGTTTACAGAATTTTTTTGGGGAATTTTAATATTTTTACATTATTATCTTTTTTGTTTTTTTTTTCCAAGGTTAAAACATACAACATACACCCCCCCTATAAATTTTTTTAAACGTGTAGATGTGTTTTTCACCCACACACCCCTAAAATAAAAATGCCTAATCATCCCCAAAACACTCTTATTGAGAATACATTTCCCCTCCTGGCTTCGAGGTGTTCAGCCAATCTTTTAATGTTTCATTTTTTTTTAAAAATCCTTTTTCATGTTTGGGGGGGGGACGACCCCCGGGAAATCAAATGATGGGGACCCCTAGTACTCCAGCCCCTAAATTTTAAGCCCAAATTTGCAATTGTGCCCCATCCCTGAGCCCTTTTTGACGTTACTTAACCTCACAGAAAACCTTTTTAAAATCGATTTTTTAGAAAATTTTGAAGCTCCCCTGATTGCCCCTAACGGGGGAGACCCAGTGCTGCCGTCAGCCACCGTTAACATGGAGGCCCGCTCCAGGGCATCTTCAGGGGGTGGGGTGAGAGCCCAGCTAGCTTTCGTCATTATTAAACCAGTTCAGCGCCAGGGCCGGAGTTACAGGGGGTGCGGTAAAACCCCGGGGCTGGGTCCGCACTATTAACACAGTAAAAATCCCCTTATATGCAGCAACGAAAACATCGTGCTGAAGCAGAGTGCGAAGTGTAGGAAAAAGACCTCCACCTTCCTCAGACACATCAAGCCCTGGGTAGCGATCCCTCCGATGAGTGCGGACCAATTGAGTTCACTTGAATGCGGGGGTTACTTTTCCCCTTTTCCACCCAGGTGCCCTTTTTTTTGGCTTCTTTTTCTGTTTTTATCAACGTGCGGGGAGGAAAGGGGTCTCTGTTTTTTTGTTCTCGTCTGTGCTCCATACTCCATGTCCTCTGAATAACCTACATTGGTCAAGTCTTCCTGTCCCTCCCTTGTAAATTTAAAAGGAAATTTTTCCCCAAGCTTTTTGTACAGACATTTTTTAGTAGTTTATTTAAAAAACACATTTTTAAATAGGAGGAATCCCCCCACGCTTTTTTTTCCTTTTTTTTAATTGTATTAAAGGGGTTTCTCAATACGGGGATTGCTAGCTATTTAAAGACTTGCAAAAACAAGTCATTTTGCAATTTTGTGTCCTTTAAAACAGTTCCTACCTATTCTGTTTTGACAGCACCATCACCCTTTTAGCCACTTTGACAATTTTGGGGAAAAACAATTTTTGTTAGAAAAACATTTTTTTTTTTAATAGGACCTTAGTATAGCTCTGTCAAGCAAAATGCCCCAAAAATTCAAAAAATGACCCGGGGCCACTTTTGACAAATTTTTTAGAATAGGCCGTAGTATAGTTGCTTTTAAAGCAACATGACCCCAAAAAATTTTAAAAAAAGACTTCTCGCCACTGTTAAAAATTGTGAGGGAGAATTGCCACTTTGAAGCCACATTTCTGTTTTAAGGGCCCTGATTTTAGCGTATCTCACAGCACCATGACCCCAAAAAAAAAAAAAAAAATGACTTCTCACCACTGTTAAAAAATTGTGAGGGGGAAAATGCCACTTAAAGCCCATTTCTGTTTCCCAAAAGGGCCCTGATTCTAGCGTTCTCACAGCACCTGACCCCCAAAAAAATTTTAAAAATGACTTCTCACCCCTTTAAAAATTGTGAGGAGAAATGCACTTAGAAAACTTTCTGTTCCAAAAAGGGCCCTGATTTTTGCTGTACTCACAGCAACATGACCCCAAAACCCTTGACAAAGCGAAAAAAATTTTAAAAATGAATGAATAAATGGAATACATTTTGGGCATGAACCTTGCTGTCTTTTACATCCCCACAGCAAACCAGCAAAGGAATTTTTGGGGAATGAAATAAAAATGCAGTAAAAATGATCATTTTTAAAAAAAAGGGTTTTAAGGGACCATTTCTGTTTGAAGAGGAAAGTGAAGTAGGCCGGGAACT
Organism: Phyllomedusa bahiana; assembly: GCA_025379985.1. Classification (NCBI taxonomy): domain Eukaryota; kingdom Metazoa; phylum Chordata; class Amphibia; order Anura; family Hylidae; genus Phyllomedusa; species Phyllomedusa bahiana. The sequence continues at coordinate 44,678 of JAODAL010030557.1, forward strand.
AATCGGTGACCCCGGCAAGTTTGGGGCCCAAAACACATAGAGATCCCTGCCTGATTCATCTTGATAAAGTCAAACGATCCATTATCTGTGGGAAAACCCGATGCGTTTTCTGTAAACTCCTCCGCTGTTTCTGAAGGTCCTTTTAAATTGACGCTGGCTGCTGGGCAGGGCAACCCTCTATGGCGTGGCGACGAGCTCGGGCCCTTCGTCCATTTTGGATACCCAGAAGTTATTGGTCCGGAACACCTACAAAAACATCGGTGTTGAGATGCAGAATTTTGTGCACCATGTCTTTAACTGGTTTTGTGTTGGATTGGCGCTGCATTGCATGCTTGGTGAGGTGGGAAAAAAGTTGCCCGAGGTCACCCTTAGGCTTCTGCCCCCTTGCCTGCTGCTGCCGTACGGGGTCTTTGGGCCCCTAATGCTGTCATGTCGCGACGTTTTACCCCGTGACATTTGAAGAACGTGAAGCAGACGCAACAGTTCTCCAGTTTATCAATCAGCAAGGTCTCCCTTTCCTGCATTTTTCTCTCTTTTGGGGGGGTGGAAGGAAAGTGCTGATTTTTTTTTTTGTACCCCGGGGGTCCAGGGGGGTGGGCCCCCCGTACTTTGTTCATTTTGATGCCTTAATGCGAGGATCTGTTTAGGGAAAAGGGGCATCCAAGCACTCATTGAGGATGGACCTTGATTTCCCAACCCCTTGGGCGAGGGGCACTAGAAACTCATCTTCCTCATCTTTCTCCCCTCAAAAAAAAAAAAAAAAAAATTTGCGCAACCTCTTTTCCCAAGGCAGGGACTTTGGGAACTCATGTCCAGGGAAAACCTCCTCCTTTCCTTGGGACAGCTTCAACACAGCCCTGACTTCCTCAGATTATGCACCCGGGAGTTGAGGGCCACCTTGCACTCCCTTGGCCCCCGAACCCCTGCTTTAAAGAAGACCCATAAAATTTTGAAATGTCGGGGGGCCCTTTTGGGTTTGATGGAGAGAGGGCCCGGTCCCCCATCTTTCCATTCCCCCTCCGTCGCTGGGGGACCTGGGTGTTTCAGAGTGTCCAAACGTCGTTTCCCGAACAATCACCACAAAGGGGCCTGACAAGGGGGATTGTCCGCACTGACCATTTTGGTTTACTTTCTTCAAAACTGGCAAGGATGGTGCAGAGCTCTTTCACCCGCCTCCCCTCTCGGGGGCTCAAACCCCGAGGTCCGCCCCCTGCTTGTCAGGCCCTGCTCACTTCTACTGCGAAGGGATTTCGCTGCTGCCACAATCGCTGGAACTGTGGAGGGGGAATTTCCCGCGTTTTCCAGTCAACAATGAGACGGTTTACGGGGGGCCCCGGGTTTACGCTGCAATGCAGCCCGGGGGGACAGCAGATGCGAACGGGGGGAAGGCGAACCTCAGACCTCGAGCCTTCCTCACAGGCATCCCAACCGGGGGGGCGCTTTAGAAATTTTTGGGCACAAGGTTTATGACATGTGGGGCCCGCAAGGGGGGTCCAGCCCCACCGATCTTAAGGGTGGCCAGCAGATTTTGCCCGTTACCACACCACCTTGCCTGGCACAAGGTTCTTTTTCACCCAGCACGCTCGTCTCGTTGTGGAGGCCGCCACAGCTCCTACCTGTGTGGGACGGGGTCCAAGACATTAATTTCAACCCCGGCCTTTTTTTTTGGGCCCGTGTGCCACCAGGGACCTTGGGGGAAAGACCTCACCATCCCTGCGGGTTTTGAAAAGCGTGCGCCCAGCCTGAGAGCCCCGTCACCACCCGAGACATCCCCCCCAGCTCACCCAGTAGCTGTCACAGAGTATAGCGGCCTTGGCCGTGCTTACTAGCCATTGTCGGTGGTGAGAGGACTTTTCCGGACACAGACAGACAACGCCTTGAAATTTTAGATGAATTTTCTGGCCCGGGCAGGACGGCTTTTCCCCGGAAATAAAATCCTGCTGGATTGGTAGGGAGGCGGGGAAGGGCCATGCGGGCGGAACCCATCTGTGTCCACCGTGGAAAGGCAAATTTCCAAGACCAAAAGCCTGGAAATCCCGACATTAGGCTTTTGGCTTTGGGATTTTTTTGGGTTTAAAAAGTGTTTCTTCTCTCCCAAACCTGGAAGACAAAGACTGGCTGAAGAGGGATTAGGGGCAGGATCAAACGGCGAAGGAAAAGGGGTGGGAGGGGCCCTTTGGTGGTGCGGTGGTACTCGGGCGAGGTGGAGGCTGAAACGGATGTCCCTGATCATGATCTAAAGGGACATGGCAGCGAGGAACGTTGGTAGGGGGAGGGGGGGGAGGCGGAGACGAGGGGTGCAGTTTGGGAACCCCCGGGCATGGGGTGTGGCCTTTTTGGCCAAGTGTTGCCTCCATTAAAAACTATGCATTCGTGCATTGACGACATGTTGGTGGGGGTTAAACACCTAAGATTCTTGTCTATGATGCGTTTTTGGGAAAGGGGGCATATGACATCGTGGGTGAATCAGAGGCTTGCTCAAAGAAGGCCCAGGCTTGGAAGGTCTTTGGACCTTTTTGAGCCGAAAGCGGGAGCGGGGTTTTGCTGACCCGGGGGTGGCAAAAAAAATATCAGCGGACTTCTGCGACCGCCCCTCTTTTCCCTTTTTTTTTTTTTTTTAGGGGGATGTATTGAATACCCCATTCTTCCCCCTCGTCCCCGTGATGAAAGCGTCGCAAGCAAATCTGCGAAAGACCACGTGGACCGCAATTTTCGTTCTCATCATCCCTCATCATCAACACAGGTTACTTGGTCGTCCTGACTTTTTTGATCCGAGCCGGGTACAACAAGAGGGACTGCAAGGCGGGTGCCGACCGCCCGGGATTTTTGCCGATTGACCGGCTTCCTTCTCCTCCTCTGATGGCATCAGTAACTGGGCGTCAGAGCAGACAAAATCATCCTCTTTGGCCTCTTGATCTTTTAACATGCCTTCTGACCCCAACCGCATTTTGTCATCAAAGAGGTCTTCAGAAAATGGATTATCCACAGTGGTGGGTACACGAGTTGACATTTGGGCTGCCTTCGCTTCATGTTGGACGGATGCTGATGACGACATTTGTGGCCGGGACTGGGAGGACGAGGAGGTAAGACTGCTGGATGCAGGTTGCATTAACCACTGAAGAACAGATTGGCGACGCTGTTCGTTACTGAGATTCACAGGGCCCTGACCCAGCGATAACAGGCCTGACGGTCCTGCAACCGACGATCCACTGGCTTGCGTTTTATTGCCAGCCCTGGTAGGAGCACCTTCTCTCTTACCTCTACCTCCATGTCCTACCCCCCTCTTTGCTCGCTTACCACCTGCATTTCGCTCCATGTTCACAAAGATAAAAATTTGAGAAGGTATGGAAGAGTTTTGGAAAGTCTCTTATTAAAAGACGGCAAATCACAGCTATTCTCAAATCCCTCAAATCAAAACAAAATTGCTGTATTGAAATTTAAGTGCAATGTGCCACTATCAACAAAGCTGGACTGCGCCAAAGTGAAAAAACACCTATCTGAAAAGGTATAACGTATAATAAAAGTGGAGTTTGGCACTTAACAAATACTCCTGCGATGACTAAAAAATTGCTGTATTCAAATTTAAGTGCAAGGGGTCCTCTACAACAAAAAGCGGCTGCCCAAAAGGGGAAAAACACGTACTGAAATGTATACGGAAATAAACGGTATTTTTTGCACCTAAAATACACCTCGGTGAGGGAAAAATTTGCTGTATTCAAATTTAAGTGCAAGTGCCTCATCAAAAAAGCTGGACTGCGCCAAAAAATGAAAAAACCCCTACTAAAAGGGTATACGGATAATAAAAGTGGATTTGGCACCTAACAAATATCCTGGGGTACAAAAAAATTGCTGTTTTAAAATTTTAAGTGCAAGGTGCCTCTATCAACAAAGCGGCCTCCCAAAAGTGAAAAAACCCTATCGAAATGTATACGGAAAAAAAACGGTATTTTTTGCCCTAAAAATACACCTGCGTAACGATAAAATTGCGTATTCAAATTTTTAAATGCAAGTCCTCTATCAACAAAGCGGGCTGCCCAAAAATGAAAAAAACACCTATCTAAAAGGTAACGGAAAAAAAAGGGGAGTTTTGGCACCTAACAAATAAACCTGCATTTACTAAAAAAGATTTTACCCCTAATATAATTTCAGGCTGCCCGCAACAATAATATTTCAACAAAAACTTTTTATAAAAAGCCATTGCAATGCAATGTCTAATCAAAGTCTGGGCTGCACAATATCCAGTACCTTTTAAAAAGCTTTTCTGGGCGCCCGCGTCCCCACCCCCCCACTTCCCCTCCCGTGACTTTTCAGGGGTAGATGCTCCTTTAAAATCTCACCTAAATACCTAAAAAATAGCAAATCTCTAATCTACCTAAGTTCTAAAGTTCACAGTGAAAAGCAAAAACTGTCTTGGGGGAACAAATAAACAATTTCGCTGAGCTTTTTTGCTGAGCGTTTGGGCAGAGACCGAGCGCACGCCACACATGAGACACTGACAACACATGATCATGAACAGGGGAAAGGGGTGTTCAGAAAACGAGTCTGTGATTTTTTTCCAGCCAAAACGCAACCAAACACATCCCCGTCATGACATCGCACACAAGCCCCACCCCTGCTCATTCCTAAAACTGATTTTCTGGCCACCAAAATGACAGGAAGCACTGAAAAGGCAAGATATAATAATTTTTGCACAGATTTTTTACCCAAATTATCGCGTGTCGAAAAAATCCGATCAAAAAAACCGTGCCCATTTTAACTTTTTCGATAATAATCGCTCAACCTAATCAGACGGTGGAACGGGTGGAGATGAAAAGGGAATAAGAACGACTCCAAAAGAAGAGAACGACCATCAGTTGACACTCCGGGGAGTCCCCCGATTCAGGGGGGATGTTACTTCTATATTGGATCATGCGATTCACTGTAATGTGGTGACCTGAGTTTGGGGGTCTACCCTAAGGGGTCTCTATATGGGGGTATTGTGGTTTTACCTGACTGGGGTCTGACCTCTGTGTGGGCTCCATATGCGGTGGGTTTTAGGGATGCCTACTGGGGCTGACCTCAGTGGTCTCTATATGGGGTTGGGG